>JAOEGS010014451.1:0-31722 GCA_025447755.1 Corythornis vintsioides
AGACAAAAACACAACCCAAAAGTTACCCTATCAGCTGCCTCTCCTGACATTCAGGCTTACAATGATTTTAAATAATAAATCAGGGGAAAATAGGTCCTAATTCTCTTATTCTGTAATGATCTTCTGCTAGTCTTCCCTACCCTGGCTCCACTTCTTCTGAAAGAAAGACTCGCCCTGAAACTCAGCTTTGTTACTCTCTTTCTGGATGTCCTTTGAGCAGAAAGGCATTTTCCTTGCCAAAGTTACTTTGGATGGACAGCCTATAGGAAAACCTTATTGTTTTAACTGTATTCAAACCACTTGTATTTCTTGGACATCCTGGCCTGAGCTGTTCCCCTTGACAGAACCACAACATGAAACCTGAACTTTACTGTAACAGAAACAACTTTCCATATATGCCCTTGGCTTTCAAAAAGAGTAAACAGTTTGGGTTTTTTTAAATCCTTATCACTTACACCCTGCTTTTCTTTGGCTTTATTCTGTTTACAACATTATGATCTACACGTTTTCTTTACACTTCCCAGGATCTGCCCATTTTAATTGCTATTGGTTTTATGCTAGTTCAACACTAATTATTTAATTTCCAAAAAATCCTCTGAGCCTTAGAACTGTAACCAGCAGCTCTCAATTTAGAGGCTCCCCAGGCATTGTTCATTCCTCCATTTTTTGGGAAAGGATCCTCAAAGTAAAAGTACACAGTAGAGATCCACTTAAAGACATTTACTTCTTGCTGTAGATATTTTATTTTGGGGCTCAGGCACTTAAGTTCACTGTATTTTATTACTGGCTAGGTGAAAGTTACACTCTTCACCTTCCATTTTTTTTTTATTCTGAAAGAATATGAGATTGGTCTGAGGGGCATGTCAAGAAAACCTCCATTAAAGTCAGGCTGTAAAAGAAAGATTGCACTTGGTTAGCCAAGGAAACCCTATAAGCTTTTAAGGAATGTTATTACTTATTGCTATATTGTGCTTTTTTAAACTTGAAAGATTCTTTTTCTTCATGGGAGGCTTGGAAAGAGAGAGAGAAGTTCAGGATTGTGCTTTTAAGCTGTGCTCTGTTTAAACTTGTGTGTCTTCAGGGGATGTACTGGTGCTTGAACTTGCTCCTGTTGAAATCTCGGGGGCTAGGATTGCACTTTTAGTGATTAATTAGCAACACTAGGTTTTATCTGCTGAGGTTACTGCCAAATCCTCTACTGTTTTCAAATAGTGCTGAACTAAATTCAAGACTGCAAGTAATATTTTCAAAATCACTATTCCCCAAGTATGAAGTACTCCATCCTGAAGTAGCGTGCACAACCAAATCATTTTAGACCCAGCTCACTGAAATTTTTCCAGACAACATGTTAAATTCATAATATTTTAAGTATGTATTGATATAACAAAATATTCTTACACTGCTAGAGGAGCTAACAAAGGTTTCAATGGACAGGAAAGAAATATTAACTCATATAGCAGTTTGCTCCTCTCAACATCCAGCACATTTCCCTAGGAGTGAAAATACTGGCATTTCTGTGCCACTGTCCTAATGAGTTTTTCTCTTCTTTTTCTGTTTCCACAGATATCAGATGAAAACATCTGGGAATGTCAAGCTCTCAAAACTGTCCCCTCACAAGTACTGACACAAGCTGGAGTACGAATGAAACTCTCCAAGTCCCCATGGTTCATTGGGGTGGGGTCTTCTATTTCAGTTGTGGAGAATGCAAGTTTTGCTGACCAGCTTCTTAAATAGATCAGCCAGAGTATGACATCATGTTATGCTATTTATTTTACATTCACTCCAGTGCATAATATACCCTCAGTGCTTATGCATCAGCTCAGCAAGACTGACTAAACTAAAAAACTACAACAGCAGGGTAAACATGTTAGGCATCCCAAATCTCCACTAACATATCATACCACGTTGTCTCCTTAAGCTTTTCTTTCCCTGGAGTGTGAAATCTCACAATTATCACACCATTTTCACATTACCATCTGCTTAATAATGAAAATAAATGTTGTAAAAAGGGAATAAAGTCATCGTAGATTCTGCAATAATGAGGCAAGTGATGATAATAATAAAGTGTGAATTACATTGCAGAGTAACTAAGATAATATTTCAGATTACAATGTGATTGCAATCCTTTTTACATACATTATTTCTAAACAATTTTCTCAGTGCACAAGCGTTACTTAGGTTGCAAACTACAAGTTTATCATATGTATAGAATTTCAAATAAACATTAAAAACATGCTAAAAATCCATTCATTAAATAAACATAGGTTAACCAACAGATAATCTTTCTCCTCTTTCCATGCTATCTTCTACAATTTACATGTCATTATTAAAATTATTTTAACATTACATATCTCAAAAGTGCTCACAAGTACCAAAATGGGTCTGATCAGCCTACAGAGTCTTCTGTGAATGCAGAGTAAAACAACTGCTTTCCTGAGAGCCAGCAACAGAGAGAATGTTTAACTTTACACTTACATTCCAGGATTAATCTGGCAGTTTTGGATTCACTGACACTTTCACAGCACCTCTTCAAACCTTTCCTTCCATCTTCACCTCGAAATTTTTCACCTTATTTTCCTCCTGCTTCTCCTCAGACTGACATGAAATGTAGGCTTGCTTTCAGGGACCCACCTCCATAACCTGCTGAACAACCAACTTGCCTCCACCCCGGGCAAAAAAAAAAAAAACAAAAAAGAAAACAAGTTCTACACCCTCCACTCGGGCCTCCCCCTGCTCCTGGGAGACTGCTATGGCTCTGCCTCTCTTCAATTGAGGACTAATGATTCTTACAAAAGCAACCCAAGAGAAAAGGGATTTTGGTTAAAACATATTTCCCTTCTACTGCTTCTTGGCTTGTGGTATAATCAATGCTTCTTGCATGACAAAAATCATTCAGTGAAACAGTATCACAAATACATGGAAGTTACACGAGTGTTTTCAAGAAGGGAGTAAATATCTATTTAGAATTTTATTTTCAAGTTTATTTGATGTGTTTAAATTGGTCTTTCATCTTCTCCCAGCACTCTTGAAAGATCTTAGAAATACCTGCTACTGAATGTTGATGTTCCTGTTCAGGTTATGCTGAAATCATTTCCCATTTAATCACGCCAAAGGGTGGGGAGACATGACAAAAACCCTTTGAAATGTGATGTTGCAAGAACTACAGGTTTATGGGCGAGCTAATTGTTATTGTTGTTGCTCATTGTCCGTTCCAGCAGTGCTTCCCAAAAGGGGTGCTCGGGAAGATAGCTGATAACAAAAGACAGTGTGGCATTAGTGGCAACTCCAAGTGGTTCACAAGGTTCTGTAAACACCAGTGGTGCTTGTTGGTGCCACACAGCACAAGAACTGTCAGCTGCGGGTTTGCTGCACCTTGAGGAGCTGCCAGGCAGCCTCACTGATCTAGCATGGGCAATTCATAGCTGACATGAGTAAAAGGCAGGATTTCATAGGGTAGATATGTGCTATCTGCTGGCTTTCCTGGGGTTGGTCTCTGTTCTATCAAGTCTTGGGCTACAAACATCTGTCTTGAAAACAGTAGGCATGTGAAGAGTTGGAATGAACAGTTGCAAGGTCAGGGGCTACATGAGTAGCCCTGGTCTCTAACCTTTATTTTGTTTTGAAGTTGGGGCCCCAGCAATCCAACTCTCCAGTGTTATTATACCACCTTGAGCTGCTGTTACAGATCAAAGAAGAATTCCACAGAGCAGAGATAAATAACTTGTATTCCCTGAGCTTTTTCAGGTTATAAAGTACATGAGTGAGTCTGGTGGAGTGTGGGTAATACAATATGTCAAGTAAATCTCTGCTATACCTCTAAGAGTTCAAGACAGAAATGTCAAGATCTATAGCAAAGCTCAAAAAATGTAACATGTGAAAGAGTTTTTTTTATCCCCTTTCCTCTGGTCTCCTCATTCTACTTCAGAATCCAGAAAAGCTGAATTTCATAAAATCAAAGTTTAAGTGTGCTCATCCTTAGAAAACTAAATAGGACCATTGTAAAATTCATTGCCTTTAGACTACAAATAAAGCAATATTTATTGTTTATGCTCTCTCCATTATGAATTTAAGAACAGGGATCCTGTGAGAGGTCAGGAAAACACAGGCCTGGTAATATATCCTCACTTCTGCTAGCCATGTTATTTCCTCAGAAACAGAAACTGAACTCCTATTTGATGCAGAAAATGCCACAAAGTGAAAGTGAAGAGGCTGCCTTGCAAAACAATTGTCTGGCACTAACTGTGGGGAAAAGGACCTTCTGGTAGTTGACCATGAGTTGTGAATGTTTATTTTTTATCAGCTCCTGGGCAAAGGAGAACACCTCTGTTTGGATAACCTTGTGTAAGGTCTGCAAAGCCATGCAAACAACTTTCCTACTGCCATGAGTCTTGTGAAACAAGGGGAGCTATTTACATCCTAACAGACAGCAGCCACTCTCTAGATCTTTGGATCTAGAACAACTCCTTCTGACAACACTGATATGACATATTTGGGTCACCTTTTTGAGCCAGTCTTGTGTCTAAATTAGGATCCACTCAGGTTCCATCCTAAACCACACTAATTGCAAGTTGTAACCACCCTGCAGATGCTCTGTTCCAATATGAAACCCAATCAGTTTGCATAAACCACTGGCTGTGAGAGAGCTCCTCATCCTCTGATGTCTCCATTTATTCTATTTGATTTTATAATAGAACTGGTGGGAGAGGAAGTACTCACATTAGGCTGCTTTCCTGTGATTTGCTGGGTTCCCCTGTGGTTCCTCATCCACTCTTTGTGCTCATCCAGAGAAGGACTGTCTTTTCTTGATCAAAAGAGGATCTAACCCAGGAAGACAGGAAGATTCAAGCTAGGAGAAAACAGAGCTCAGACTTAAAGGTGAGCTAAGTAGTAGGTTAACGATCAAGGCATGTCAGTAAGATCCAAATAATTTGTCATGAGTGATCAAATTTAATTCTGGTATATACAGTATTTGCTATACTTACCTACCACACACTATTCAGACATGTTAGCTTCTTACATATAGAATATACACTACCTTAGGTATTTATACAAGACTATTTAGTTTGAGTTGATTTTACTTTATAGTATAAATACTGCCAGAGTAAGACAAAAGGTTTTTATCATCCTTACTTTCACATAATTAATACTACACACAGTGCACTGCAAGGCTCTGCTGAAGACCATCACACACCAGCTATTCTTGCAGGCAAGAGAAGCAAGGGAGGGTGTTCAGAATTTAGCTCTTCTCTGATCTTGGTGGAACTAATGCAAAATCACTCTTAGTTTCAGGTTATTAGAACAGCATCGTAGAGATCTGTGAGAATGACCAACCTCCCTCAGCCCTTGTTTTCTCACAAATTCTAACTGAGCACATATCAAGATCAGGGAGGGAAAACATAATCCTGTAATGAGGATTAGTAAACATGTAATGATTTAAAAGAGCAGAACTTGATGGGAAAGATGTTGCTTAGCAACTTCAGCAGCTGGATTTGCTGTAAAATCGTGATGTTGCTTGGCAACAAAAAGCTGAGTTGGCTTTTTTTTTTTTTTTTCTGTGAGAGTTGTGAAATATTGCTGCCCTTCCCCCAGAGATAACCAGAAATTGCCTGTAGGGACCTCACCACTGAATACAGGGTGGGACTGAGGGTTTAAAGGAGAGCGAATAAGACAACACAGCCCAGTCTTGGTTGATTTGTTCCACTTAATGTACAAGTTTGAAAGAAAAGAAACAGGGAGACTCTGAGTATCTGCTACTAAAAGACAAAAGAATTTTAAAAATCAAACCAAAACAAACAAAAAAACCCCAAACCAAACCAACCAAATAAACAGACAAAAACCCCAACCAAACCTAAAACCAACAAACCAAACAAAGAATGTATTAAGAAAGTTTAAAAAAATATATTCTTCCCCTTTCTAGCTAATTTTCAATCAGTTTAACAACCTGGCCTGGAAAACTCTGATCTATGGCACAATCCCATAGCTTCAAATTATGTCAGGGCAGCACTTCAGGGCACTCCTGTGGCACAGATGCCAGTGCACCACCGAGCTCTCACTGTGGCACCAGAGGTGGACAGGCTGCAAAACCACAGTGTTCATGAAGGAACTGGAAGGGAATTATTTTTCTGCAGTGGGAAACTTGGGGAAAAAAAAAGTAATTTTGATCCAAAATTGTTTTGACTTCTGATGGGGTTCAACCTCTTCATATAGCTAAGGTACTTGGAATAGTTTTTTCATGCTCATGGTACTGCAGTGCTTGTGTATGGTAGTGAGCACAGTTACAGAAAGATGCAACTACCTTATTATGCACAGTACCCTTAAAATTGATTTTAGGAAGTAGTGAGAGACATCAAGTGCTTGCAAGACTTTATGTCTCATTTTAGCCTCTGTACAGACAGTCCCTCCACCCACCTTCAGATCTTTTAGTTTAAACTTTCATGGCACAAAAATTGCAGATTATTTCTTTGGAGATGAATTGCTTTACTCAAGGCAAAAATCACCAAGTGGAAGAAAGAAGATGTCAGCACTGGCTTCACCAGCAAGCTCCAGTTTGCCAGACAGTGCTGGCATTTGTCTTCATTTCATTCAGAACTCCACTGGGAGATACCCTTCCTAAAGCAACATGGGGGTGCTAATTAATTTTATTTTACATTCTATCTAGGAGTATCTTCTCAGATGAAAAAAAAAAAACAACAAACAAGAGAAGCCTGTCATTTCAGCTTTTAACAGAACTTTCATCTTTTTATATAGCTTCATGCAATAATAAAAGTGATTCTGGAAATCTTAGGTGTGATTCTGTCACCTAAAAATACACCTAGTGTCACACTGGACACATTATTCTGCTTGTCCCTTGACTGCCTCTCTGGAAGATATGGGTCTCAGGTAAGTTTTGTGTTTTATCTGCCAGTCCCATGAGGATGTGATGGCACCTCAGAGTGTCTGTCATGGTGCTCTGTGGATCTGAAGAATCTGTCTCTTATGTGTTGAGCATTAAACGTTTTGAAGCCATATATTCCCTTTCCTTGCACTGATTGTGGATGCCAAAGTAATGCAGAGGACCTAGTCTTTAAAAATGATGCCAGAAGTAGTTAATAAAGTATATATGATCCAAAAAATAACATCCAAGTATTGGAGCATTTCTCTTTCCAAACCACATTTATACCAGCAGTTTTTCACCAGATTCCATATGAAGCACTTAAGTCAGGGGGAATGATCCAGAAGAAACACAGAGCTCTGCACAGTGGCACTGACTCCCTCTCTGTCCACATGGAATATCCAGCTGTGGAGAGCTGGATAAAAGCTTCCTATTGAAATTCCAAGCACCACAACCACCTAACAGGGTGTAGGAGGAACAGGAGAGGCTGACCTACATAGCTCACCTGGCCTATCTGTGCTTATCACTGTGCAGGACTGCAAATGATTTCCTGATGATTCCTGTCTGCCTTTTATAAACAGCTGATTATGGTTTATGAAAATATCTCAACCATAGTTGGATTGTGAGACTGACACAACTGTATATGCCAACTTGGCAGTGGGCATGTGTTTTCACACTCTAAATGCACACAGTCATTTGGTCAAAGTGGAGGATCCCTGTTCCTAAACCTCAAAGCTGAGGCAGGAAGAATATTAGTCTGACTTGGGGCAAGGTTTTGGAAGCAGTGGTGGGAGGGCCGAGGTGAAGGTGGATTTTCAGAACCAGCTGGCTCTCTGCTCCCCAAGCTGGTCTGCCTGCTGTGGTGCCCAGGCACATCACAGGGGCTGGTGAGACACAACTCAGAGAGAAAAAAATCCAAGTTCTGTCAGGCAGAAAAGCATAAGCAAGGTGGAGAGCAGCTGGTTCAACACGTCTCTAGAGGCACATATAAAGCATGGGAAGAATGCACTGAAAGGTGAATTATTTCTTGCCTCTCTTCATGTCCTTCCTCCTTCAAACTATTTTTCCTGCTTTCTCTCTGTAGCTTTCTTCTGTCCATGCAATCCTTTTTTTCTCCTCCCTTTCACCAAGAGACTCAGTGGAAATACAAGGGAGAGCAGAGAGTTGCCTTAAGGTCCAATTTTCTGATTGCTGATGAGAATGGCAGAGAAGATGCAGGGTGTAAAGCTGTTCAGAAGCTGAGAGATTCCTTCTTTCTCCTCCTGTACTGGGCACTGGGGAGGCCACACTTTGACTGTTGTGTTCAGTTTTGGGCACCTCAACCCAAGAGAGATCTTGAGGTGCTGGAGCCAGTGCAGAGGAGGCAACAGATGATTGAGTCACCTCCTTAAACACCTCCTGGATGTGTTGTAGGGTCATTTGGATGTGGTTTTGAGAGACAAGGTTTAGGGGTGAACTCTGTAGAATAGGGTTAAACTTGGACTTGATGATCCTAAGGGTCTTTTCCAACTGGAATGGTTCTCTGATTCCTCCTTTAGCTGTGGAGCCTGCACCAGCTGTCAGCAACTGTCTCTCCCTAGTTGCAGATGCAGCAGTATTTCATCCCCTGCTTTCTTGGCCCGAGGTGTGTGTTGACATGTCAGAGTTGGCAGCTTGCAGCTGCTTTCTGGGCTTTGTGCTAGCACACATGCCCACACACGTGCCCTTATGCCCACACAAATATCTCGGGAGAGAAGGACTCATTCCTGGGCTTCTGGAAAGCCTCCAACACTCAGTGTCCTTGGGCTGAGCTGGGCACCTTGGCTGTTTGTGCTGGCCCAGCACAGGTACATAATCATGTCTACACATGCACACACACATGTATTAGATGTTACATCTACAGGAATGCATATATCCTATACAGGTTATAGCCTCATCTTCAGTTAGAGATCATTTAGCCTGAAGCTGTTTTTTCATTATTTTATGACAGTTGTTTGATCACTGGGTGAGAATAAATTAGGTTATAAGCTCAGCTACTGAATATTTAGCAGTGAACAATATTCACACTCCAGATCTGCTTCTTTTGAGGGCAGGCTATGAAAATAAGTCTCTCAGGAGACTTGCACCTCCAGACAACTTGTTAATAGACTGACCAGTGTTAGGTTTCAGACCCAAGTCCAAGCAAATATCCTTGCAGGACTAACTCTGGGAACTGAGTCAGTGATCACTGAAATAATTCTGCCTTGCACAAAAAGACTCCATAATTTTTCAAGGTAATCAGGACCAAAATACTGCCTTTGGCTTATTTGCACATTTTTACACACAGTAACATTGAGATATCATTAAAGATATAATAAATAAAGAAGGAAAGAAAACCAGTAAGGATAAAACAATTTTTACATGCCTTTTATTCAAATGATAATAATTGCATATTAATAATGAATGATTCCTTACTGTCATTACCATTGTTTCATCACTGTTATAATGTTTAAAATTAATGTACTGAATGCATATTTAAGGTGGATATGAATGCAAATTATAAACCTATTTTCCCCCTTGACTCCTTTGGTTCAACTAAGCAGGCATGCAAAGCAAGACAGAGAAGTCAAAGATTGTCCTTAAGGTTTTTATGATGATCTGTTTACAACAACTGGTGCCTAAAGTGCATTATCCTCCTTCAAATTGGAGCTCTTGGTGTTTGCTTTTGTGCAGTGGCTTTTTAAAAAGATGATCTAATGCCACGTTGGTGGGAAATGGTCCTAGTGAGCCATGCTGGTTGGTGGAGATAAAGTGAACTAAGCTGCTCACTGTTGTTACAGATGGCACAAGCCTTCATCCTTCTGACAGACATAAACCTAATCAGCTTCTCCTAATGACAGATTTAAACTCTTATATTGCCTTGTCCAGCTGAGTCTACACTATTTATACTCATGTTATCATTTCCCACTAATATGACCAATATCCAGTTTCAGAAGCTCACTCTTAATTTACAGGTGTGTATTTCCACTGGAATTTCTTCGTTAGTGAACATGTTAGTACTTGAACTCAATCTCAGTTTAGGTTTGGGGAAGGTTCCCTGGAGACCAGTCTCACAAAATAATTGTCATTTTACATAATTAGGCACTGTATTTACATTTTTCAGCAGGGACTGTAATACTGAATGAAAATTTGGGGAAAAAATTTCTTCAGCAATCTGTGTTTTTTGAACATTGGCTCTAGATATTTGGGTTTTCACAATTATAACTAACAGAACTTTACAGATGAACAGATTAATTCTGCAGTTGGTTTCCATTTATCTACTATTTATCTGTTTGTCTATTGTCATTCAGCTGTTTGTTTTCTTTTTCATCCCTAAGAAAGTAACAAAAGGTAATGAAATGAATGGAAATAAGCAACTAGCTTTCCTGCAGCTGCACCTATGATGTCTATAGCCTTAGCACACAGTGCTACCACTGCAACCCACTAACTGGAATCATAATGTGGACTCTAAAAATGATAAGTCACTGGGGTGCAAAATCCCCAAAGTCAGCAGCAAAATCTTAAATGCTGAAAAAAAATCAAACAACCCCCAGTGCAGTGGGATAAGTATCACTTGTGTTTTTTAGGTTGATAAGATTTTTTTTTGAGATTTAATCTTTCAGATAGAAACATGACAGGTTTCTGCAAGCCTTGTGACATTTGGATATTAAAGAAGTGCCTTTTCATACTGCATGACTTGCTGGCAAAATCTACCTTTTTGTGTTAGAGAAGGAGCTACTGGTAACAAGAATACCTGGGTTGATGCTACATGCAAGTTCACAGACAGCACTTTGGTCTCCCAGCTACATCAACTGGTTTTAATCACAAAACACTTTGAGATATTAGCAAACAGAGAAATGCAAAACTGCTCTTAAAATGTTACCATGATGGAATGCAGAGAACTAAATCTTAGTCATTAGTACCCAAAAAATGGATACTAACCATATTTTAAGTGAGCATAAAATAAGGGTACAATTGGTTGTCCAGTTAAAAGCTCAGTGGTTACAGCTCATCTATGGTTGGTTACAGTACCACCTTTAATCAAAGAGCTAAAGTGAATCAAGATTGGTATCTTCTTCTAGTCAGATGTGATCCTTTCTTCTTGTTGTATGAGCAAACTCCTAAGGGTTACATGGTGAAGTTCTGTACAACTAGGAGAGAATCATAATTTATCCTGGAAAGTGCAATATCCTACAGGCTGAACACAACCTCTTTAAACTTCAGATGTAAGAACATGTATTACAATTAATACATGTTCAGGCTAGTTAATTACAATGCAAGAATATTTCCATACTCAGTGCTCCTGTCACATACCACCTTTTGATGAGAACAGTGTCTACCAGAGAAACTGAAAGAAAAATTAAAAGGCTTTATGTACACTATGAATTTAAACCTCCTGTCCCTGTGCATCGTGCAGAGATTTTCATGTGGGTTCGATAAAATGGTGCAATGCTCCAAATCTGTGGGTGAAATCAGCTCTTTCTCATAAAGAAAGTGGTTAGGTATAATTTTCAGTTTATAGTAGTAAGTGTCATGGAAACTGTGAGTAACAGACAGTGTAACAACTACACATGCAACTTATTTCAACAGTTAATAGCAATCACTGTAGTTTCAATGGTGTCAGTATGTTGTATATGCTATATACATCCAGAGAGATAAACCCCAAAGCTTTACAGTCAACCAAAAGCTTTTTTTGTGAGGATGAATAATAGGTCAACAGCTCATATTGTTCTAGACCAATGGCAGCAAAAGTGACAGACACTTTGACTAAACACATCTATTCCTCTGGAGTCTTGGAGAATTCAGTCTATACCATGATAAAACCAAAATGGACTACATGAAAAACAAAACATCTCAGGTTCAAACCTACCAATTTCTCCAGCTGTGCTGTAAAAATCAGGATTTTGATATTCATTAACTGGTTTTTTTTTGTACTTTCCCCCACCACCCTCCCTTACTGAAGCAATCTTTATGCTTCTGGCTTCAACTAGGAGTTGCTCAAGATGTCAAGAGTGTCTTAGCATTAAAGATTGCTTTTCAATGTGTCTAGAACTAGACACATCCTCTCTGCCTCTCTTGGAGATTGAGTGAAAACTGCCATTGAACCTGGAAATGCTGCTATTTGGCTGACACTTCATAGAAACACAGCAAATAGGGCTGAGAGACACATCCCTCCTCTATTTTAATATATATCCCCCCAAAACAGCTCTGTTTTTAACAGGTCTGTTGCAAGGAGCACATTTTGGGAATGGAAGAAACTGTTCTGAAATCCTTTCCCAAAATGCTCCTTTGCAAATATTTGCCATTTGGTCTCATTTGATCAATTCCATAGTCAGATCTATTCTGCAGAAACAACTGTAGTGTTGGTTCACTAAGAAAGTTTCCTGCTTTCTTTCACTGCCTCAAGAGAGATTATCTCATGGTCCTGCTTTCTTACTCACAATGGTACTGGTCCTGTTTCCTTCTAAAGTATTTCTGCTGCAAAGATGGCAACTGTTCATATAAAAAAACCCTATGTATTAGTGGGATATCTATCCCATGATGTTTTTGAAGGCAGCAAAAAGTGTTTACACTGTATACCCAGACAGCTTGCCATCAATCAGCAGATCTTTTCTGATTATTTATATTCAGGAAAGCACATTTCATCCAGATAACAAAATAAATCATTCTTACCTTTTCTACATGTACAAAATCCCTTGCAGCACACTACTGCTTACACATGAAGCAAGCAAACAAATCTGAATCCATCTGCAAGGACTCAGAGCTGGCTGAGTCTTGGGTTTGACCAAGAAGCAGGAGTGCTAGCTGGATCATATGCTTCTGTGAAACCAGAGAAGTAAATGAGTCTGTCAAGTCCTAACTAGAATTTTATGACAAATTTAGTTTGGCAAGAATATATACTTCAGTATTTTGTCAAACTTGCTGAGGCTTGTAATACTGTATTTGTATCTTGACCAACTGGTATATTTTCAGTGTCCTGCATTCGAGAGCTTCTAATGAGAACATATGAAAATTAAACTTTGCTTCAGTGTGACTTTTATAAGCCAATACTTTAAAAGGATTATGTCAAGAAAAAAAACCCAAAACAACAAAACTACAATCTGTGATGGGTCTACTCATGCTGGCTGTCAGCAGTGCAGTTCTTCATTAGTTTCTATAGTTGAATGTAGAATAAATGAAATTATTTTAGGCCATTAATTTAGCTTAAAGCTTAGATCATAGATGTAGGGTAAAATTTTACTCTTTTCAGACTTGCTGTGGACTTAAGGGGCTTCTATAGATGTTGTTCCACTGGCATCAGAAAACACAAAAGCTGATCTGACAGTTTTCCAGAGCCATTTCCAGAGTGGCTCCCACCTGCCCCAGAATGAAGGTCCATCTCTCCAGATAAAAAAGCTCAGTATGAAAGTTTGGTTTGACTTCCCTCAGTGAAAGAAGCAGCACAGCACTGATGAAAAGCTGCCCAGTATTACAGGGCAGTCATTCTCTAGTACTTCTGTAAAATATGATAGATTCAAGAGAACTTTAAAGAAAGCTTCAAGTGACAAGAAAGGAATATCCTCAGTATTCTTCCTCCCATCCAGCTGAATGGATCTGCCATTGAGGGCAGGGACCCTACCACAGCCTGCAGGAGATTTCACAACCAGAAGCTTCACAGTGATGTTTCCCCCTTGGCCTCCCTCCTCTGCCTGCTCTGGAAGTTTCCCAAACTATTGCTTCTATTTCTAGTTCTATCTTGCTCCCTTTCTATCAAGCCCCACAAAATAACTAGGAAGCAATTTATAATGGAAATTATTTTTTTTGTCTGAGTGGGAAAGAGTCTGCAGATTAACCTGTGACTATGAAGTGTCACACTGGAACTGAGGACATGCATTTTTCTTTCTTTCTTTTGTTTTTCAGCAGGCTGATTAGGTGTCCTTTCTAATCAGCCCCACAATCCAAGTATAACCAGTCATTGACAACTTGCCTTACTGGGAAAAGAACCAAGCTACAATATAGTTTAGACCAGCTTCTTCCTAGACTAGGTTGTTTTCCATACCTGGCCCTAGGATTGTCAAAATGCTTGATGAAAAATAGGAATTAGATCATTCTGGAGCATATATATAGTGATTACTGATCTCCCTAAAGCAGGGTATCCAAGCCTGGGATTGCCAGATCTCTGTTTTGAATATGGAAAAATGCATGGATGTAGATGTGGATGTAGATGTGGATGTAGATGTGAATGAAGATGTGGATGTAGATGTGGATGAAGATGGCAGGGTACTGAAAAACAAGCCAGTGAGGATTAGTTCTTCTATCCACAGGCCCATCTGACTGTTCTGACCAACTACCAATCCTTCTATATTTATTTCCAGATCCCTTTGAAATAAGAATCATGGATATATGTATTAGCATTTACTTGATTGATCTTGGAATCTAGAATTAAAATGTTTTGTCATTAAGTTATGGAGGTTTTTTTAACTCCTGCATGTACAGCAAGTTTCTAACCCATCTCTTGGGCTGTGTAAGGAGAACAAGATCTACTCTAGGTAATTAGCAATGTGATCCAGGATAGCTGAATGAGGAGAAACAAGACCTCAATCTTTTGCATAACATCAGACCTGGTAGGAAATACCAACTTTATAATACAGATAGAAGCTTGTTTGCCATTGTCATCCTGTATCTGTCAATATGATTGTTAGTTTCTGCCTAAAGAGAAATATCTTTTAAAGACAGATTGCTTGAAAAAAATAGTTTCCAAAACATACCAGAATATTGTGGTAATACAAACCTCTTTCATTTAAAAAAGTGGCCACAGTCTTACTTGCTGACAACATATTTCACTATGTCATCAACTTCCAAAATAATAACATAATGACATTTTTGTTAATCTCCAACTAGTGAGGTATTTTAATCTGATTATTGCTCCCAGTGGTTAAGAACTGACTTCAACTACCCTCAAGATCTCCAACAGGTTTGTGTCACCCGTGACAACACCGTGCTTTACAGCCTGAAGCAAACTTCATTATGCATGAAGGGACAAAACATCAGAGGCAGTTCTCACTTAAGAACATCCTCAACCATCTGCATAATTTTTCTAGTAACCAGCCAACGAATTGTATCTCTGAAATTCTGCATGAGAAACACACATTCTTCTTGTTACATGGCAACTTGAAATCAACAAGCAATCCTTTCTCAAACAAATCCTTAGAACTATTTCTGAAAAAAGAAAAAAAAGAACAACAGTGGAAGAGAGCCACACTGAAAACCTCCAGCATTTGCACAGAGCTATTCCTGTCTGTAATGCTGTAATGTATATAAACAAGCTCTTTAAGGACATTCACACTTAATGATCAGTCTCTTGGTCTTAGAAAGATACTAAATAGACATGATCCTGTAGACTTTAGAGGTTATGAGGACTGTAAAACAAGTTATACCAGAGATCCTGAAACTACAGAACCTCAAAGGAGACACTGTTTTGTTGTTTGTTTGTTTTTTTTTTTCTTGGTATATTTTCTTTTCTTTTACCTACAAGACACTCCCTCTGCCTTTTTGCAATGTCTAAAACATAATTAGGAATCTGTTTTGAGTCTAGACATTTTAAAATTGAAAGTACTAATAAAAAATTACTTACCCAGTTTTCCTCTAGACTAAAAATGCAAATGTACCACTGTCCCTGATCCTTAGAACCTTCTGCACTCCTTCACTCCTAGCTGCTGTATGGATCCCCTTTCTCCCTGGATCACATGAAAGTGTTCTATTAATGTGAATTGGCTTATGTTTGAGAACACTATGCTGGATAGCTATGAAGTGTAAGGAATCTGACCCAGGGAGCTGTAGGGCTATGACACATCAGTTCTTCACAGCAATTCTCTGTTGCTGGATGAGAATAACAGGAGGTAGGTCCCATACAAGGGCTGCAGACTGCTGTTGGTTGTTTGCTGTTTGTGTAAGCAGGTGAGCCAGGTTCCATGATACATCTATATAACTGGAATTTTACCCTCTGGCTTTTCACTCCAGGACTGTAACTACTAAGTATTTGAGCTGTCTTTCTCACCTCACTAAATTACTAATCACAGTTGGGGAAAATGAATGTGACAAATGTATATAACCACAGCATGGCTGAAAGTGGTATCTGCCTTAAGAAAACCATTGCAAGTCAGCACTGCTCCAGATAGTTCACTAGGAATGTTTCAGCGGAGTTCAGAATAAACATTCTAAATCTGGGAATGCTAGTATGTTACCTGGCAGGAGGGAGAGAAGGAAACAGAAGTCTCCTGCCTCTGTTCATCCCTTTGCCTGTGTTCAGTCTTCTCTTGCCTGCATGGTCAGAAAAGGAGGAAGGCAGCTTGGCTCATCTCACAATGGAGAAGGTGGAACTTTCAGCTCACTGAATGTAGTAGTTGGAATGCTACCTATGTGAGCCTTTCAGGAAAAAAAAACCCAAACATGCCACTTCAGTGTAGAGTTCTCTTAACTATAAACCCTCAAAGCACGTGTCATTGGAATAGGAAACCCACACCAATCATGGCAATGACTTTTAAGTGCAGCATGTTTTCAGTTATGTGGTCCTTCTAGAAAATCCTCCCCTGGAATACATTATTTCAGAAGGGGAAAAAAATATTTCTTTCAAAATAGCTTGAGAGTTATGGACCTTTAAACACATATAATAAAGATATATTCCTGTCAGCACAAGATATGAAGAGATAGGATTAAACCTGTTAAGTGCTTAGTCAATTGTTTGCACAGTTTTGGCAATGTCTAATAGGCACTAACTTGTAGAGATTTGTGAAGAAAAATTAATTCCTAGGATTTTTCTGGGAATACTGACATTATTGGCATATTAAGTTTAATGGGAAAAAAACTCCAAAATTATTATGCTTAATTGGCTTTTTCTTTCACAAAAAAAAATGAAGTTGTTCTTTATTTACTTTTAAATCCTTTGTTCCTTCATTAGAAATGTACAGGGTGGACCACCAAGGCAGCAGCTGCCTGGCTGTTCTCTGCTCTCAGCCATCACTGATGTATGTACATATTTCCTGCTCCTTCTTGCAGAGACTGGTTTTGGTTTTTTGATTTTTATTTCCCTAGATTCAATGCCTGTTTGATTGTAGGGAAAAAGTGGAAACTTTTGAGCATTTTAGTCTCTTCCAGCATGACTTCCACATGTTGTAACAACCTGGTGTCAATCTTTCCCTTCATGAAACCTTCCAAGTGATTAGAAAGTAAGAGTTCCTGGTGCCAATGAGGAGGGTTTTTTTCCCCACCACCAGACCAGATTGAGCCCCAAGGGCTGTTTTTTTTAGGAGTTCTATTAATAGCTGTTCTTTCCCATTCCTCTGAAAATACATTCTTAGACTGGCACAATGTCCACAGTGATTTGATGGGCTGTAACTTCATCCACTCTGCTGAAAGAATACCTGCTGCCAGATTTTACCTCCCATGGGATTATCTGGAAATATGGAAATAAAAGCTTCTGCAAGAACCAAGGAGATGAATTTACACTTCTACATTGCTAAACCTATTTTTTATTTTTTTACAGTTAACTACACACATTAAAGAATTTCCCCTCATCTGTGTCTGCTTGCAGAGCTGACAACTGAATGGCACATATCTCAGATATTTTGTTTCTGATGTTTTCAATTAGTCTGGGCCCCATTTTAGATTGCCAGGATTATCTTTACATCAGGAACTTGCTTTATCTCTTTGTCCTGAATGGTAGCATTTATTTTGGTGTATTCAAGGGGAATGCAAAAAGGTGATGCTTTAAGATCATAAGCAACACTCTCCTAGGCTGTGACTAAACTGTCTCTTTTAAACCAATGTCTTTGGAAGACCTGTTAGCAGATCAAGGATCTTGACACCAGGAGAGCAGTCTTCCAGAAGAGATTTGATCCTAAATTGAATGGTGGTTGAGTCACAGTTTAGCAGCTCCAGATGAGAGCAGCTGCATGGTGGGCAGCTCTCAAGCTGACATGCACAGTGACCATTGGTAATTAACTTCTCAGGGCCATAAAGAACCTTGCTGGCAGTGGAGACAGCCTGATCCTTGCTGAAAAATGCAGAGAAATGTCTGGCAATATTGAGAGATGTTTAGTTCATATGAAAGAAATGGAACTCATATATGCATTTGTTAAGCCTATAGTTGCGTCCTGACATCTGGACCCACTGGGAGGAGAAAGTCCACATATGTTAAGGGCACATATGGTAGTTTTTAATAATATTTCTGAAGCCATGTGTTGTGAGTCAGCTTACAGAAGGCATTATTTTGGAAGGTGAGGTCAGGAACATGAGAGATGATATCTCATATGGTGTAAATTAGTTTTCAGATAAATAAGGTAATTCATAAACAGAGTTTGTGGCACAGGAGGCAGAATCTGCTGGCTGCATGATGCCACTTCTACCTTCCAGATCTTAAACTATGTTTGAAAATCACCTTACTGTACACTCAGATCATGTTTTCCCCAGAAAATAATTGTCAGTGGGATGACATAACACTGTGAAAGGGGAGAGGGACACTGCTGAGAATTCTCCTGAATAATGCACAATATGCCCTTGCTATAGCTGAGACTGGTAAGATTTCTTCACTGTCCTATAGCTTGAAAGAGTTTTTAGGCCTCAAATGTCTGCTCTTCTATGCCTTTCATTGTTTCTATCAGGAACCTGCTGCCCACAGCACAGGTCAAAAATCATTCCCTTGATAAAATAGCTTGTGGACAACTATTGCAGCAAGAACTGAAGTGCAGGATCCAGTTACTACAAGACTGAGGAGTCAAGAACACAGACATCTTTGTAGATCTAAGGCAGTCCTTGTGGCCACCTACATGCAGGATAATCAGTGCAGGCACAAACAGCTCTACGTCACCCTCCAGTGATGAGACAGCACACTGGTGGTGCTGCTTTGACACTTCCACCCCTGGAATTCTATGTCACCTACCTTTGCTCTCAGTGCTCCCAGTTGAAGTTTCTTCAGGTGACCCAAGATGATGTGACACTTGGTTGCACTGTCTGAATCTGCTACTCTGTTCTCTGCAACAAGAAGATGGGATGGGAATTAGGACTCCTGGTAGCATTCACCTTCTGTGCTCATCCCCCATAGCTGCATGGAGTGCTGTGATGGGCTAGCCCATGCAATCAGCAGCTCTAGGCTTGTCCTCTCATTCCTACTACTTCCAAGTGCCATGTATAGCTTCAGTGAAAGAGGTTTTTGTCATGGATCTGAAAACTGAATTCAGATTAAACTCCATTAATCTATGTGGTTTCATTCCACATAGAAATACTATCTACTGTAGGAATGTGACAGTAACTGCTGAAATCCTTCTGAAGTGCACAGCATTCTAGTTAAAAGAGAATTTATAGGATGCACAGTATTTGTGGCACTATGGTGCTTTTTAGTGTGCAATTTTTGGTTAATTTGGGTTGCCTCTTTAAGAACACGTGGTTTTTTTTTTTTTGCTACTGTGTTGTATATCTGGGACAAAGACTAGTCTGTGGGACATTTTGCTCTTGTACCCAAATAAAAGGCCATGCTTGTCTGAGCACCAGGAAAGGTCAAACACAGATTGCAAGAGAGCAGGCATCATATCTTCAGAAACACACCACTAGTGTTTGTATGGGTCTGATACAATAGGATTTCCTCAGCAAGGTGTTGTATCTTTCACCTCATACTAAACCTTCTAATGCTTTGCCACCCACCTAAATCAGTGTGTTGTTCTGTGACCAAGTCTTTGGAATAGGGAGTGTTTCTCACTGTGTATCTGTGTACTGCATTGTACAGTGAGTCCCAGTCTTGTTCCCAACCTCTCTTGAAACTTTCTGTGTGAGGGTACAAAACCATATTACTCATAATGAATTTGCAACACAAATTTGACAGCACTTGAGACTTTCTGTGTGAGGGTACAAAAATGTATTGCAATGCAAATTTGACAGCACTCTGCTAGCCACACAAAGTGGAAGAACCAAAAAAACAATAATTCAATCATTTTGTACTGAAAAAATGACATATTTAAGCATCTTTAGAAAGATAGCTTATGAATAGTTGCAGTCTGTAGTCCAGCAGATGTACTGGTTTGGGGAAGACAAGGTAGATCCATGACTGTATCCCAAATAGGTCTGATCTATGAATGTGTTTTAGGAAAACCTAAAATATTCTAAAATATTATTATCTAAAAATACTGCAGTAACACAGCAATAATTAGATCAACACAATAATATTAATTGCATAATGAAGTACTAGTATCTATTTTTATTTTGCTGGATTAATTTGAACTAGAAAATTGAGCAGAGAAAGCTGTAATTAAATTCCTAGACTCCCTGAAGGTATGATTTTTTAAAAGTAATTAGGAAAGTTCCTAGAAATCAACTTTTAATGAACTCCATTGTTATTCTAATCACGCTTTGCAAAAAAAACCCCTTATATATTGATAATTTGTCAGGTTGATCAGATAAAACAGTCATCAGCAACATGTTTCAGTTGCAGGGGTTGAGCTTGCAAAAGATTCCAATTAAAAGAGCATTACAAGAATATGTAATGATATCTGGTTGCTATAATCTGTGGGCAATTTCAAACAGCCACACGTGCTAAAGGCTTTGCTTGTGCTTTCTTGGGACTCCCTTAATGGTGGAGTTGAGAACGTCACAGTCACACCGATGCTCTCTGCTCCAGAGTTCCAGGTGCCGTTCAAACACCATGCCAGGATTGCCCTGAAGTTTGTAGTCTCAGTAACCTGTGAAATAGAAGGCAAGAGTTCAGACCCTTCAGGTTTTCATGCTGATTTCTTGAGGGCTTCAGTAGGCTGGAAATTGTCTGGTAAAGCAGCCTGAGAGACAAAAAGGAGCTTCAGCAGCAGCAGCATTCGGATCATTTAAATCCGATTTTGTATTGCTTCGAAAGCACATTCGATTTCCATTCCTTAATAACGGTGAATGTTCTACCGCTTTTCTGCTCAACTTTCTAAAAGCAGGTAAAAGCAGAAAAAATGTTTAATCCATGAAGTAAAAGGCCACTCCCCGGACCTTTCGGGGATTTATTCGAACTGGTTTGGGCGCAATTTCTTTGGGAACGAGGCTCCGGTCGCTCCGGCTCCTGCTCTCCCGCCTCGGCACGAAGCGGCCGCTATCTGGGAGAGCTGAAGGGACGGAAGGCCCGGCCACACTCATGGGCAGACGGCGTTCAGCCTCCAGCCCGTTCGCTCCGCTCCCGCCCCAGCAGCGACCTCCCGGGGTAGCGGCGGCGGTGACAGCGCCTGCCCCGCTGCCGGCTGTGGCCGCCTCGGCCCCGCCCCCCGGTCCGCCCTCTTCTCTCCCTCTCGCCTTTGGCCCTCTCGGGCCGCCGTCGCTCCCGGTACCCGCATTTCCGCGCCCTTGGCGACTTCCGCGGAGCCGTGCTGCCCGGGCGGCGGCCTCCCGGGGGGGCGGCCATTCACGCTTTTCTTCCCCGCTGGGTGTCGGAGGCCCCCGGGCAGCCGAGCAGCGATGTCGGAGTCCGGCGGAGACGCCGATCTTCCCTCCTCGCCGAGCTCGTGTGCGGATCGAAGCATCTTCTCGCTGCCGTCTCCCGCCAGCAACGGCTCCACGGCTCGGCGGCTCTGGAGCGGTGCTCGCTCGCTCAGCTCCGGCGATGAAGGAGAGGAGTCGGAGGCGGTTGGCGAGCAGCTCAGGCGGTCGGGGAGCTCCGATGGTGCCGGCGACGAGCGCAGCAGGAGGATGATCCGGAACCAGTACCGGGAGCTCATCAACACCGTGCAGCGTAAGCCCGGGGTGCGGCTCCCTCCGGAGTGGCCCAGCCGGCGGGTGGGAGCCCCGGCCCTGGGGGGCGGGCGCGGCTTCCCCTGAGATGGGGATGCTGCTTTCTCCCGGGGTCGTTTCAGGGCCAGGCTGGTAGCTTGTCCTTCTTGTAGTTTGAGGAACTCTTAAAGCTTTCGTGGGAACTTCCACATTGTTTGGCGTGATGAAATTTTGGGCTCGTAGTTCCAAACATGTCTCTCTTGAAGCAGGCGGATGCCCAGGGATCACGAGGTTGTGAGGGATTTACCCTCCCGTGGCGTGTGTAGCTGCAGGGATGCAGGGCAGCTCTCAGCTGTACACCTGGAAATAGGCTGAGTCTTTCATTTTACCTCCGTGGTGTTTGAGCTGTGATTTGGAGCTGTGGGTACCAGCATCTGCCTGGAGCAGCAAGTTCTTCTTAGGGGATTCTTGTGGGATTTTTAGCATCCTTCTAGAAAGGTGTGTTGGTGCTTCTCTGGCGTGTGTTGGGAGCTCATTGAAAGCATAAGGGCGGTGAAGTGCAGCTACAGGAGGCGGTGGTTGTTTTCTCCACGCTTGCTAAATTTCTAGGGTTGTTTTACAAGAGAATACAGGGCAGTTCATGTGAGTGTTGGGTGTTTATGCAGAAAAACAGCAGGGGTGTGTCAGTGCCTTGAGCGTGGTGTAAGGCTGTGAAAGCAGTGCTGGGAATCGCTGTTTGGAATTGAATGTTAAGAATTGTTTAAGCTGGAAAAGGTCTTTTAAGGTCCAACTGTTAACCCCACGCTGCCCAGTTCACCACTAACCGTGTCCCTCAGCACCACATCTCCATGACTTTTTTTTTCATTCCCCAGGGTGTGGGGACTCCACCACTGCCCTGGGCAGCTTGGGCCAGGGATTGACAACCCTTTGAGGGAAGAATTTTTTGGTGAAGAAATGTCCAACCTAAACCTCCCCTGGTGCAACTTGAGGCTGTTTCCTCTTGTCCTGTCACTTGGGACTGACCCCACATGTCACTTACAACCTCCTTTCAGAAGGTCTCCCCTGAGGCTCCTTTTTTTTTTTCCAGGCTGAACAACTCCAGTTTCCTCAGTCATTCCTCACTAGGAGTTCACCAGCTTGGTTGCTCTTCTCTGGACTTCAGTGTCTTTCTTGTATTGAGGTGCCAAAACTGAACACCATACTTGAGGTGTGGTCTCAGCAGTGCAGAGTACAGGGAAAGGATCACTTCTCTAGTCCTGCTGTCAAGTTTGTTTCTTTCATTACAATCCTTAATAACTGAGACATGATGAGTAACAACCAGAAGACAGTGGTATCTGGTAGCTGTGTTGACACAGATGGTATTTTACTGGAACCACGAGGAATCTGGGATCTGCTACCAAAAATTCAACCACATACATCTTATTCAATTGAAGGAAATGGAATATTACTGCTTCAAACTGAGTTGATGCATAAGCATTCATAAAAGCAGAGCCTACACAATCTTGCAATTAATGTACTAGAATTGTATGCTGTATTTTTGTGTGCATGGCTGGCTGTGAAGCAGTCAGTTGTGGTTAAGGTGTAAGTATGTATTTCTCAATGCTTCTGTCTTGAAGTAATTTAGGATTTCCTTTGTGTCCCTTTCCCTCCCCGCCAGAAAATCGTGAGGATATGCTGAGTTCAAAAAGTGACAGACTGACAGAAGCTTTGGAAGAAGCCAATAAACTGTTTATTGGAGGTAAAACAAATTCTCTGGGCCTTATTAGAGGTTTTTGCTTGGCAGGGGGCCAAGGATGAGGCAGTGGTGCCTTGTGAACAAAAAAGGTCAAGAGACTGAAGTTGAGGTCCATGTACTTGACCAGAATTGTTAACATCTCTCTTGAAATAGTTATGTTTCATCAAAGAGGAATTGTTTGAATAAGTTGATGTGAGAAAATAAATACTTCAGTGTTTATTTGCACTTAGAAGTGCTACTTGATTTATTTTAACTCTAGAATATATATAAGTAGTACCTATGGAAAGTAACAGTGTAGAGAGTTTAATTTGGAAAGAGTCAATGAAAAATTAATTTTCTTCTTTAAGATAACATGCTGTTTTCCCATGCTTGCTTTTGTGAGTGTTGTATTCTCTTTATCTCTCAATTTGTCTTTTAAATCTCTATCTTTGTCTTTTAAAATGCAACTAATATAAGGATTATGTGTGTTGGAGATTGTTGCACTAAAGTGATGTACAAGGTTCTATAACCAGCACAGTCTGTATATTAGCATCTAGTATTTTTGACAATACTATTAATATGAAATCTCTTCTGTAACAGTTTCTAGTGCACGAGAGGCTGCTCTGGATGCCCAGTTTCTTGTCTTGGCATCAAATCTAGGAAAGGAGAAGGCTAATGAGTTGCACTCTGAGATGAGAGCATTTGATTCATTGGCATTTGCAGAGGACTTGGTGAGTTCCTGGCTTTTGAAGTTGCCCCCAGTTTAGTGTAAAAATGTTATCTTAATGTTACAGTGAATTAATAAGAAGCCTGGATATTTGTAGAGTGCTGCAATATAAAATGTCCATCAAGTTAAGTTGTTTTATTGGAATGTTTCCTGGGGAACTCTGGCTTGATGGATGAAGAGTTGGGCCAAATAAGTTGTTTTATGGTATTTGAGGAGATGGATATTCAGGGTCTGTGAGACATCTTAGCTTTGTAGTGCCATTTAAGTAATGTCTTGCTGCTTCATACAGCACTGAAATGCCATTGGAATATAGGCAGTTTTATTTACCTATGGCTCTCTTTTTCATTGCTGAACACAAGTCTATACGTGAGTGGTTTTGTTTTCACTGTATCTTCAGGAAAACCAAGGTTCTTATGCAGTGGTAATATTCATTTAGCAAGACAAACACCAAAATGCAATATTTCACTCTATCTTCTCTAAGTGGATTTTCATTGCAACTTTTTTTGTGTGTGTTGTAGCTCACCTTCATGGGCATCAATCGCATTGAAGTGGAAGAAAATGATGGTGATTCTGAGGGTGGTTCAGGTGGCTACCTACCCAGTAATGCCTGGCATAAACTGGGACAAGAAACAGAAAAGTACTTCAGAAGAGCACCTTCTTTTCACTATATGTAAGTTTATTTAAGGGAATATACTCCAGCACAAGCTAATGACTTTAATTGATTCTTATCTTTAATACCTTGGGCTTGAATAGAGATTAATCTGGGGTCACAGAGTGTCAACAAGAGCTTGGGTGTGATCTCTGTTCTTATGGGACAGTGAACTTCTCATCTCCAAAATATTTTGTAATATTTCTCTTTCACTTTCATTTTCATTTGGTTTGCCTACAAAATATCACTTGTTTCTAGTAGAGATAGCCAAGTGTTCTTGAGTTACCTGTTTCAGACCAAACCCAGCAGAAGTTCTCTTTCCTTTAAAAGCTGACTCTTCCTTCACCTTTCTCTCCCTGTACAAGCTGCTTGCAAAATCAGGAATAGAGGAACCTTTTTTTTTCTCTTTTTTTTTCCCCACACATAGAAGCATTTCACTATAAATCTCTCTTCAAGTCAGCATACAATAGCAGGATTGAGTTCAATTAAAGTACCAAAAGTAGAGCTGATAGATTATTATTCTATTTTCTATGTTTTTACACTTGTTCCACCACCTGTATGTTCCCTGTAATTGTAAAAATATTGCTGAATATAGTAAATTGATCATAGAATAGCTGATATTTAATTCTGGATAGCTAATTGAGATATTTCACACTTAGGTTTTCACTTTCAAGCTGTAAGCTGTAAATGATAACTGTATTTTCCAATTATTTTTATGATCTTAAGACAAAACTGCAAGAAAGATTATTTTTTAATTATTTTGTTGTTGTTGTTGCATTTTGACATCTTAAGTAATGCTGGGATTCTTTTGTTGGAGGAAGTGTGAATATTCAGAAAGTGTTCATTTTAAATCCTAAAGTGTTCATAATGAGTGATTCATAATGACTTATTTAAAATGAATTATCTCAGTTTAAGAGAATAACTGTTTATTTCTGACGTTTTATCTAAGGCCTGAATTGGATTTTTTTCATGGTCAGGCTGTGACATCTGAAATTGAGCAGTGACAACTTTACTCAAAATAGGAAAAAATACATACTGCAGAATTTTTGGGTACCTGCTGAACTAACATGAATTGAGTGGCAATTCACACTCTCATTTTGGCATCTAACTTGGAGATTCAAGGCAAACAATGTTAGGAGCCTATGTTCCTCACATAGTCAGTGGAGACAGGTAAGCACTTGAGGAAAGTGCCTAAGTCCTGCACATGTATTATGTTCATGTTCCTCAATGAGAAGGTTGGATCTTTTCTTGGTGTACTTAATGTTCTTTAGATTGACTGTATTTTAAAAATTTGTGGCTAAAAAAAAAAAAAAGCAGCTTGTTGCAAACCTACACTTACAGAAACTAAATAGAAGAAAAAGAATTCTCAGGCACATGAGTTTGGGAGGATATGAACCATATACACTGTTCTGTTTCTTAACTAGTTCTAAGAGAAATAGATTTAAAGTTTTCAATTAGAAAAAAAAGTTGGAATAATTGCATCAAATGTTATGTCCATCTGCTGATAATTTTGGTATGAGGCTGCCAAGAGACTGGGAGCAACTTTTGGGACTGGCTGTTGACAGAATATTTAAATATGATGAGGTTTTGTTTATAGATCTCAGTCATAACTTTGCACTTTAATCAGGAGATCAACTGCTCAGAATATAGGTTTCTTAGCATATATTGTAAAATATATTTCCATCTATATGTTCTTTTTATTTTGGTTAGGTTGGGATCTTTCAAGTCTGATCCTCCTGTACCAAGGCAACGGGTTGAGAGGCAGAAAAAGGCTACAAGTGGGAAAGAAAAACGGGCAATGCCTGCTCAGGTTTGTCAAGTGATGTCTTTTATTAACCATTTTTTTAATGGCATAGTTATTACAAATGACTATTTGTCCTGGTTTGGGTGAAAACCAAGCAAATTCTGTTCAGTGATTTTACTTTTTCAGCTCAGGTTTTCTAACTAGCTGCACTTTCTAGAGTTAGCAGCATGTTTTGCAAACAGTGTCTGCTTCTAGCAGTGATAACACCTCATGTTTAGAGTTACTACCAGGGATGGAATGCAAAGCAAGGCCATTGCTAGAGTTTGTGTGTTGCGCTGGAGGGGGGGGGGGTGCAGAAAGACCACACCTGTGGGGAGGAGTGGCCAGGACAGGTGACCCCAAACAGACCAACGAGGTGTTCCAGCCCATACACGTCATATCCACTATATAAGCTGGGGGGTCCGGAGGTTCAGCCCTTCTTCTTAGCCCTGCTTTTGGCCGCCGCCTTCGCCCTGTTTCGGCCCTTCTCGTCCCTCTTGCTTCCGCTCTATCCTTCTGGCTTTGGCTCTTGTCTTCGCTCCCGAGACCCGGTGCCAGAGGCCAGCTCCTCCACAGTGTCCATGAGGGTGACGTAATTACCATCGGGGGAGGTTGGGTTCAGTACTGGCTTTGTACATATTTGTATATACTTCATTTTCATTTTTAATTAAGTTGTTTTAGTTCCTTTTTCTAATCACTAAGTCTCTCTCCCTTATTCCTTTTCTCTCCCCTTTGGGGAGGGAGGGGGGTTAAAAGAGAGTGGTCTGTTATCGGTCTGGGGGTTGCCCTGACCCTAAACCGTGACACTATTAAACCTTTCTGCTCATCTTTTTTGTTTGTAGTTATGAGCTGTGTAGTACCAAAGGATTCAGACTTCATTATGAAGCTTCAGTATTTTACTGAGTAGAAGGAAAGAGGATTTGCAGAGTAATTTCAAGTTCAGAAATAGGATTTACAGAGTGATTTTTTCAAGTTCAAAGTGGATTATTTGCTCTGTTGCTTGTTGCTTTCAAAACAAACAGAGAAACTTGTTTACAATTGATGTGTCTTTGACTTCTGTTGAAAACATGTCTAACAGTGCATGGCATTTGCACAGAGATGTGAAGAGCAGCAAACTAATTAGCTCGTATATTAGCTCCTTCTGTGCTTATAAATAAACTTCTTCAGTAAGTCACAGACTGTGTACCACTAGGGGTAACCCAGTTCCCCAGAACTAGAGAGTCACAGAATCATTGTGGTTGGAAGAGACCTCTGAGATCATCAAATCCAACTCTTAACCTGGCACTGCTAGGTCACCACTAAACCATGTCCCTCAGCACCACATCTAGAACTATTGGAAAGTTAAGTGTGGACCTGGAAGTAGGCTCAGAACATCAAACTGTGGCTTTTGTGTTTGATTCTGTAAGGTGGAAATTGATTCCTAAAGCACTTTGTAAGTTTTCTCACATTTGCATTAAGTGTGTAACTGTCCATGTATCGTGTAGAGAGATAAAATTATCTTTTTAGTTGTGCCCTTTTGATATTCTTGTCTTAGAGTGACTGAGGTGAAACTGTTTATTTTTTTTCCAGTTAAAAAAAATGGAGGAGTCTCATCAGGAAGCTACAGCAAAAGAAGTAGAGAGGATCTTGGGATTACTGCAAACTCATTTTAAAAATGACCGTAAGTATGAGTCAATTGAACTTTGAAAGCTTTAGTTTGAGAGAGAGAATTCTCAGTCTTCTCACCACACTTGGCAGTGGGTAAACTGTAGAAACAAAATTAGGTGGAGGTTGTGGTAGGAATCTGTTGAAGGATAGATCTAATATATATATTTTTGATAAACATTAATCAGTTACTGTTTGACTGCTGTTTTACTGCTGTTTGAGTAAAGTTAAATCACAGAATCATTCAGGCTAAAAAAACCCTTAGTATCATTGAGTGCAGCTACTTTGCAAAGTTGACCCCTAAAGCATGTCAGACAAATAGTGAGGGAGTATGTATATTTCTGTGGCAAAAGGTAGAACATAACCTTCTCTAGAAACTTTGTTTCTTTCTGCAGGCAACTGGAATTCAGCATTGTAACTAAATTGGAATCAACATTCCCTGGAGCTTTTACTAGAGTATTGATTTTGTGAAGTTGTGCTTTGCAGACATGAGCTTTGTGTAGACAACCTGTTTGTTTCAGTGTTTTTAACAATCCCATTTTTGCCTCCCTAGCTGAAACACCCATTTCCTTCTTTGATCTTGTGATCGATCCAAACTCTTTTGCACGCACTGTGGAAAACATCTTTCATGTTTCCTTCATTATAAGGGTAAGGTGCATCACATGGTCTTAATCTTAATTGAGTTATTGGAATAATCTAGAAATATTCACATTGTTTTAGATTGTAGAAGAGTACTTAAGAGTATGTCCTTGAAATCATAGGAAAGTAGTGCAGTGTCTTATTCTTTATAAATCTGTTGATTTTCACTTCAAACTATACTTATTTGGCAATAGAGAAAAACTCAGAACTCTATTTTGACTAAATTCAGGTTTCTAGTGAACAGTAATGGGATTATGAAGGGTTAACTTAAATCTATTTAATAAATAATAGTGATTTTTAATAAAACAGATGTTAAAAGATCTATTAGTTACCTGTACCAGCTTCATTCTTTATAAATAAGTGCTCTGTTTAAATATTCTTATTTTGTATGTCAATTAAGACTCTAATATATAATGATAAACAGGTATTGATAAAAAGATATCTCAGTGCATAATCCTAATCAGCTCTACTTTCTGAAACTTTAAATCCTGCTCTCTTTTAGGATGGTCTTGCAAGGTTAAAGCTGGATGATGATAAATTGCCAGTAATAGGTAAACTCTAGCCTTAAAAGGCTGTAATTGTGGGTGGTTCTGGTTTTGTGTTTGTTTTATTTTTAGGGGGGGTGGGTTTGGTTGTTTTCCTTGGTTTTGGTTGGTTGTTGGTTTCTTGTTTTTGTTTTTACAATGTTCAAAAGTAGCTACATTTGTGTTCACAAAGTTTTAGGTACATTTTTAGCTGCAAGAGTAGAGATTCAGGGGTATGCAGTGAATGCAATTGAAAGCATGAAGTGATTTATGATGGGAACTGAAGGGATTTGAGTCTCTTTTCAGTATCAAAATGTGGAAAAAGGCCTTGATTATGTTGTTATGTACAAAATAAGTCTCTTAATAGAAGTAAAAGGTTATTACCTTTCATTTGAAGTGTTTATGTTTGCTTATAAGCAAGTGAACATTGTTATGCTTTGCTGATAAAAAGATACTTTTGTGTGCAAGAAGTCTCCTTTTTATATCCGAGCTGGGAATTGCTGCAGCTTCAGAGCAGTTGAAAAGGAGATGCCAATTTATGAACAAGATCTTTGGCTTTCATTCCCACAGGAATTAAATCAGTAGGATTAAGACTTTGGTGGGATTTCATAAAGGATTAAATACTTGAGTCCTTCTGCAACTCTGAGAAATGTTAGTTTTAAAGTTTTTTAGGAGGTGAGACAAAAAAATTGAAGTAGTATATGGTACAGGCTGTTGCTGGAGATAAACTTAGTGGAGCACATCTGATTGATCTGCTTTTTGTGAAGCTTTTATGACTGAACATGCTCTCTTTTGAACAGAGCCTTTGAAAGGCAATGTGAGAAGTGAGAATGACCATAGCAGTGGAGCACGGAACCAGGTCGTCATATCCCTGAGTCATCAGGAGTGGAAGGTAAAATTGCACTGGATACTCTTCATTAATTGGGTTTTTTTTTAAGTGTAAGAATGCATCTGAGCCCCTCTGGTGTGTACTCTTATTAGAGTGTGACACTTACTTCTAGAAGAGAATGTCTCTGTATAATTTCCTCACTGCTGTTTGTAATAAACTGTAGACAAAAAGTAGGTTCTGTCCCATGCAGCTCTTTTCTCTGGTCACTCACTCAGAATGTGCAGGAGAAACTTGAAGTTGTGCTTTATAGCTTCCCTGGTAACTGCAATGGAATAGAAATAGTTCAGCTTTTGTAACCTGCATTTTCTTATCTCTAACCAGAAGATTGTAGAAACGTATGAAATAACAGAACCCATGATTAGCCCTCCTCACCAAATAAATGAAGATCAAATGGAGACAGCTTAATTCTTCAAGTAAGTTCTTTGAATAAATCAAACTGAATAAGAATACAGTGCATGGGTTCTTTATGCACATGGAAGACCTGCAGGGGAAACTACCTGTGTCTGAGGTAGAAAAACTATATGCAGTTTAACTATAACACCTGGAATATCTCTTCATGGAACAAAATCTACTGTAGTCTTTTACACAGTAATTAACTGAAAAAAAAAACCCTTTATTTTTCCATGTGTTGGTCAGTTAAGTGATACACCTGAGATAATTTTTGGAGCCTTATACTCATACTTGGAATGTGAAAAATCATGTACTTTTTAACCTACTGACAGCTGATGTTCATAGAGTAGTCTGAAGAAGGATTTAAGCAAGACAGCCCAGCTCCCACTAAAAGCTTTTAAATTATAGGGGTTTTTTTTTTTTTTTAATCAATAGTCACAGTTGTAAATCTTGATGCATATTGTCTAATAGTCTCTTCTCTCTTGTTTTCTTTCCTCCTAGGTGCCTTAAAGAAAATATTTAAAAATGTTTCCACTGGAAAAGATTTTATATGTATATACTGTAAAATTAAATTTATTTTTATTGGAACTTCTCAATGATAGAAGATGTTTTGTTTACACCTGTCACAGGGTTATTACCTTATACTTCTATTTATGACAACTTTTACTACTTTATATAGTTTACTGACACAAGCTTTCATAAAAAGGAAATGCTGTCCACCTTCTTTCATCCCTTGTCTCTTCCCAGCAGCCTGCAAGTGGAATTTACATGGTTAACCATCTCTGTTGGGATGATCTTGATATCCAGATGATTTTGGGTGCTGCAGAAAAATTGATGCTGTGTTCCTATACTTACTTTTCTGGAAATCAAGGTTCAAGTTTGGACATTTGGTAACGGTTACAGATGATAATTCTTCCTCCCTTTTTTTATTTGTATTTGGTTTTGTAACTAAGATTCCAAGTGAGGTTGGACAGGGCTCTGAGTAATGTGCTCTGGTTGCAGGTGCCCCTGCTCAGTGCAGGGAACTAAATGGCCTTGAAAGGTCCCTTCCCACCCAAACCCATCTGTGAATTTAGACAAGAGAGCTGCATTAGGCTGTGATGTTCTGTTCAAGATACTTAAGACCTGCCTGGATCTGTTCCTGGGTGACTTGGTCTAGGTGATCCTGCTCTGGCAGGGGGGTTGGACT
>JAOEGS010014455.1:0-28792 GCA_025447755.1 Corythornis vintsioides
ATAGAAAAAATATATATTACATACATATCTATTATAATTATATCTCTGGAATATTCTATATTGAGATATCTAGTACAATCTCTACATATTATCTATATTCAATGACATCAACCACCCTGACAAGTAACTGATTTGTCTCCTTTGGGCTGTATCTGTCATTCTCTTTTCCCTTACCAGCGAAATCCTGTTCCTTTGTTCCCCTGATAAACTTTCTGTTCCAGTGACCATTTCTTTTCATGTTAAATCTGTTGAACTGCTAACTCCCCTCAGATACCAGTAACCCACTAGCCAAGGGATCAGATTAAGAGGTGGGGAAACTGAGGTGTGCCCAGTGGGGTTCTTCCACTTTTGCTCCAGAGAGATGCTGATGGTCACACATCAGCAATGTGACCCAAATGACTTCTCCATGCCAAATGCAAAGGGAATTGATCCACTCTTTCACGACAGAAGTAAGTCAGTATAAAATCCAAGGAAATCCTTTTCACTGCCTGGGACTGAGCGTATCTCAAAGTGCATGGGAGGCTGGACGTGGGAAAAATGGAGTCATAAGCACAGGGCAAGGGAGGTATTCTCCTTGAGGATATCCACCAGCCAAAATGTCTCATTCCTGGATTTAATTTGCAGCTCCAAATTCAGCACCTGACTCCACAACTCTGAGGAAGACAAGCTGGTTGAGCATAGGTTTACACTATCATATTTTTTGCCCTGTTGGTGTTGAGTGCTAAAATTCCCTGATTTTGAAGAGCTGAGTTTTAGGTCCTGGTTACGTCAAAGATAATGAAAAACTCCCACCAACTCCCAAGGATGACTCCCCAGAGTGTCATCTTTCTCCAAAGTGATGAGCAGCCACAACTCAGCATAAAATTAACCAGAGCTGGGTGTCCTTGAGATCTTAAAAAAATGAAGTTCAAGGCATCCTGGACAAGAAACCCAATAAACCAGCATCTAAAAGCAAAGGCTGCTTTTCACCCTTCAGATTTTTTTAACTCTCTGATTCCAGCCTGACGGATGCAGGTCTGGGAAATCATGGGATCCTGCCTCTGCCTGTCTGATTTCTATTTCTATTTAGTAACAGGAGAATGAATCAGAGAGTTGCTGTCTGTTTGGTTTCTTAAGCTGATCATCAGTGTTTCAGAGGTCATGAAACACTGTGGGATGACAAGGCATGAAACAGGTCGATGCAGCTAAATGCACCACACGAGCTTAGCCTGGGGATTTAGCTCAGACAGCTGATCCATTTGTTCCACATCAGTGTGGGTGAGGAAAGGCAGCTTTTTGCTTCACAGAGCCTGCGTCATCCTTTTCTGCCCCCCCGCTGTGATGAGGAGCTGCAAACTCAGCTTCCTTGTGTGGGTCTCCTGATCATGCAGAGGATGATGCTGCAGAGTCACACCGAGGGTGTGCTTTGAGTTATGAGGCAGCAGAGCTGCTCTCAACCTGCCCAGAACAAGCAAAAAAAAAACAAACAAAAAAAACCCAATCAAAAACTCTCTAAGTTTTGACACTCTGCTGGGAGACAGGTCCTGCTTTGTTAAGATATTTTCCAGACTTGGTTAAACTGCTTTCCAAATGCACAACGTGTTTCCGCAAGACAACCTTCCAGCCTTCGCTGGAATAGACTGGAGAGCTGATGGTTTGAAATCAATTTGCTATGGATAGTTTTAAAGCTGTTCATTTCCAGGCAGCTGCACGTTGTTGTAATGTGCTAACGGTGCTGCACATGCTGCTTTTTCTTCTCCTTGTAACAGCTCCTCTGAATTACAATAACTCCTTTAATTTCTGCACAAGTCCTCCCTCCCGTGGCCCTTGCCACCTCAAAGAGCAGCCAGAGCACCTCCCCTTCACAAATTTCCTTTTCCCTCTTAACCTTGACCTGTAATATGCTGAAAGTTGTTACTGAAAACCACCTTGATCAGAAATGACATTATAAAAACTTGCTCAGCCAGATGCAGCAAAACTCCACCCACGAGCAAAATTCCCAGAGCCAACAATTTCATGCGACCGACCTACCCTGTCTTGGAATATGGAGTCGACGGCTTCAAGGTAGTAGCTATTAAGTTTTGTTTGCTTTCTTTCAGAGCAACTGTGCTTTGTAAAAAAAAGGAGCCTTGGCTGAGTGTTGCTGTGCAGAAAAATACCGAGCAGAGAGGTGCTTCCTGAGCTGCCCTGTGAAAGCAGCAGTGGGAGCCTGGGTTCTGCCACAGGCACGTTTGCAGGCATGGTTGAGATTTGGTGACTTAAAACCTGCTTTGAAGCCATGCACCTGAGAGGAGAAGCCCAGCCCAGAGCCCTCAGATCCTTCAGAGATTGGGGTTTGTGGCTAGAACTCAGTTCACACCTAAAAATGCTGCTTCAGTGAAACCAGCTCCTACCAGCGTGGCTTTGTGGAGGGAGACTGCAATGGGAACCTGGACACGAGTGTCTCCCGCTGTGCAGAAATTGCACAGGAACTGGCCACCACAATTTGGCAAAGTTCTTGAAAAGCTTTGGGTTTTGTTTCAATGTTTTGGTTTGGTTTGGTTTTCCACTTTAAAATCTTTATTATCTCCTGGAATGCTTTTCTGAAGCCTTTTCCAGACTGGGTGGCAAATTCGCAGACCCCATTAGTGGGACACCCTGGACCCAGAAGGTTACAATGGATATCTTATGATTTGAATCCTCGCCCTACCCAGCCAAAAAGCATTTGTCTATATTGAATTTTATAGCAGTTAACTTTTGGAAGGACTGGAGCCTGGAAATTCAAACAGCTTTAATGGGTTCTGCTTAAAATTTTTATTTACTGCAAGCTTGAGTAGAGAAATTGAGGTTCTACTACAGCCAGTAGAAACAACCTATTTATTGCAGTGGTTAGAGACTCCAACCCTTAGCTCGTGTTCAACCTGAACTCCTCCAGCCTGCACACATTGGCAGTGAATGAACTGCTCTCAGTTTCTGGTCTTCAAGCTCTGGAATTCTTTTTGATCCTGGAGATAAGAAAAAAATATCTTCCAAACAGATGCGTCATGCCTGCTTAATTTTCCATTAAAACCAGAGAAGATATTTAACTCTCTCCTATCAGGGGTTGTGTGAAAAAGCCACGCTTTCTCGGCGCCAAAATCCATCCTATTAGTGGAGATACTGCTGAGACCTTGGAGTTCCCATCCCTGTAAACATCATTAGTTGTGGAAAAGCCATTCATTAGTAGCAGGCAATATGTTCTTCTATCCCCTCCTCTGAAGAATAGGCAGTGCTATCTAAATAAGCTGTTTCCTGAGAAGTTACTCAAAGTTACTGCTGTAACTGCAGGCCAGCTCTCCTCCCCCAGGAGCCAGGCAGAAACAAAGCTCTTGGAGGGGAAAGAGCTGCCCTTTAGTCCAGCAGACTGTGCCATTCCTCTGAAGTTCTTCCTTTCTCCTCCATCTCCTGCTTCATATTCTCCCTGCTTGCTTTTTCACCTCCCATCAGTAGCAAAACCAGCCATTTCCATTCCTACACCCGTCTGAAGGCATCAGTGTCCTGACACCCATCTGTGCTCTTGCTTTGTCCAAATGCAGCTGCAAAAATCCTCCCTGACGTCACTTCTGACCCTCTTCAGATTCCCCTCACTGGCTTCCCATGACCTCCTGTGATAATGCTTCATTCCTTGTCCTCCTTCAGCACCCTCCATGGTACCCCTGATTGCCCCAGCCAAGAAACCACAACCAGGCATCTCCTCACAGGCTTTGTCCTGGACCACCCTGGCAGCAAGGACTTGGTACTGGAGGGGGAAAGCTGGGAACAGCTTCTCCAAATGCCTGAGTGACAGCAGTGCTCTGGAAAAAAAAAAAAAAAAATTCCTTCCTGTTCACTTCTTGGCAAGGAGGGACATGTTTGTGGAATGCTGTCTCCAGTGGGCTGGTGGAAACCTGCTCTTGATGGTGCTGGAGGGTGCACTTGGAGGAAGGAAACTACGTTTCTTTGAGTTGTGCCCTCTGCTACGTGTTACCAGCACTTAATTACACCTTATACATTAGAAACGCTCCCTTGCCCTCAACAGTCCACTTCGGGAGGTGTTTCGGACAACACGTCAAAGCAGGAAAGACTTTCAGAGGAGAGGGCAGACATAAGGACGCGGATGGGTGTTCCTGTGCTGTCTTTCAGGCCAGACCCACAGCCAGGATTGGAATTTCTTAGAGCTGTTAATTAGCTCTGTTTTAAGAAAACAAACATGCTGGCCTCTGCATGGTCATACTCCAACATTTCCCTAAATGCCACCTACGGTCTCAGCTGCTGTCACAGCCTCTCCTTCCTTCTCTTCCCATCACTGTCCGATCTCCCACAGCTTTCTATGGAGAGCTTTGGGCTGTCAGAGTGGCATTTCCCACTTCTGCTAGTTAATATTTCTATCATGGTCAGGTTTTCTAGAAACACAGAAAAATCAGGGTGCTAACTGTCTTCTGACCAGCTAGGAGATGATAGGAGATAATGACACTCGGCTCAATGTGAGTTTTCTAGCACCTATTCCGCATTTGCTAGAAGGTCTCAAACGGATCCAAGATACAGATCCAAGCAGGAGAGGAATAAAATGTATTAGGTAAACCCTTGGACCACCAAGTGAAGAGGATTTAGTGTGTATAATAAGCTGCCTGCGTATCATTTATCACGGCTCCCCAGTGATTGCCGGGGGGTGATGATGGACACCATAAGTTGCAAAAATATAATGACGTGTCATGTAACAACCCGCAGGTGTCCGTGCAGGGAGCTGGGAGGGAAGCAACCTGACAGCCTTAAGAAAGCAGCCTGTGCTGGCATCCACACGGACCCCCAGGCGCCTGGGTTCGTCTTCTCTCTCCCAGTTTCCTGGTGGGAGGGATCTGCTGAAAGGTTTCTTTCTTCCTTCCCCGCGTGGAGGATCCCACCTCTTTGAGCAATCTCTGTTTTCCTTTGGAAAGGGGAACAGCTGGGGCAGGTCTCTGTTGTTCCAAGAAGAGAAGGCTGCAGTCAAGCTCCCCCCTGCCCTCCCCTGCACCTTGCTCCTGGGTGAGGCAGAGCAAGAAGGATTGCCAGAAACCTTGCCTTTCCCTCCTAAAAGCTGCGTCACCTTGGAGGTCACACACACCCCCCATGGGGGTAACCCCATCCAAGGGGCTCTAGGGAGCAGCATTTCAGCAGAGTCCCCCGTTTGGTGGCTCCTCAGTCCATCCGTGAGCATCTCCGTTATTGGAGAGCCCCTGACCTCCCCTGACAGGTTTCTCCATTGTCTGCCTGACCTCACCATTATAAAGCATTTCCTACTATTTAGCCCAATGTTTTTCTTTCTTAATTTTAGGCCATTAGTGCTTGTTCTTCCCAAAATTTACTACTGAAAATGACTCTGCCTCCTCCCTTCCTCTCGTTTGATGGATGGCTATGGAATGACCCTCCAGGATTTATATGTCCAGTTGTGAGGCAGGACTCCTCTCCTATCTTAATCCCCTCAAGGCCACAGAAAAATAAAGCTGTTGTCTTTAAATTGGAATCTGTTACAACCTCTGTCTCAGAGCAGTGATATTCTCCACCTCGCTGGAGTTCAGCTGGATTTGCTTTCACCGCTCTATCCCAGAAAGTCCAGGAATTAACTTTCAAAGATGACTCATTTTTCACTAGGATTTTTTTTTTTTTAAATAAAACCCCTTTTTATATTGTACACTAGCTTGACATATATTTATCTTCTTTATTTTTTTCATTTACCATTTTTGTTTTTCTTTAATTGTTGATTTTTTCCCCCTATGCATATAATACAAAGGTCATCATTCACTTCCCAGTCAGATAGAGGGAAAAAGTTTCTCTTTTCCCTCTTTAGATTGAATTTGATGAATAATTCCTTTTGGGGTTTGTTGCTTAGAAGGAAACCAACCAAACAAAATAATCCCAACCCCCAAACTTTTTGTGGTTTTTTTTTCACAGTCTTTTTGGATGTTAAATTTTAGGAAAACTCCCAAGTAATAAAAATTAATCTTTAATGGGAGAGTTAATGGAGTAAATCTTCTCTTCAGCTGGTATGAAAAATAAAATTGATGTGAACGTAAACTTCCAAGACCCAAATTTCAAAATGTTGCTTGGAAGATAAAATACCCTGACAAGTAAAAAAGATTATTCTGGCCGTGCTTTGGAATTTCCACTTGAAGGGCTAACAGCTGGTAGCTCTTTCCATTTGTCATACATGACCGGGAAACACTGGTCCAGCAGTGATGAGGCTGTGGGACAGAGGAACCCTCCTAGAAGGCATCATTGCCATCGTTGCTCTTCCCAACCAGGACTGGTCTTGCTCTCCCCCACAGAGATCCTGTCTCACCTACTTAAGCAGAAGGTGTTGGAGATGTTTGTAAATGTTGTGGCTGTGTTCATCTAAACAAACATCATCCTGGGTCCTGGGCCACCAGGGTGGGAGAAGTTATCTCCTATGCTCCTCCCAGGCTTGGAAGTCTGGGATAAGGAGGGTACAGCTCCACTCAGATGGTGGGAGAAGTGTTAATATTAGAAGACGGGCTTAACCACAGGGAAAATGAACTTGGACGTGAGTTTGGGGTGTTTTCTTTGGAGTCCTGCCCTCAGCACAGCTCCTGTGTGGTGTGGAGCTTGCAGGGCTGCCGGACACGAAGGCGTGAGTGGCTGTTTCCTAGCGCGAGCTCCCTCCTGCTCGGAGAGTTTATTTCTGGGTTGTTTCAGCCGTTCACCTCCAAGAGGCATTTCCTCCCCTTTTTCCCTTGCAAGGAGCAAAAGAGGAGTGAGGAGAGGTAGCAGCTCCAGAGATGGACTTCAAAAAAGAGCCAAGAGGAGGCTGCTTGGGAGGTTGGAAATCAGGGCATTGTCTCTGGTCACCAAACGTCACGTCACTGACAATTTGCAACATTTTCCCTTGAACATAGATGATGAAGATTTAATGGAAAGAGAGGTCAGGCTTTGACCTGACCACTGAGCAGGGTGACAGAGATGGCTCCTTCATGTCCTCTCAAGGGGTTTTTTAGTCTAAAGTTTAGCCCCCAACGTCGGATGATGCATTTTCCAGGGGAAGCTAATGGATTCGCTTCCACGGCGATGGAGGGGTTGGCGGGGGTGGGAGGGTGGCTCTCTCTCTTTCGTGAGAGACAAATGACTTCCTCTGGACAAGCAGCTCTGTTTTAACTAGGAAGATGATGGATGAGTCCCAAGTAAAGACGTGCACAGGCAAAGCAACGTACAAGCTTCACGTTGTCAGAGATCCAAAGTGACAATACAAATCCCAACCACCAAGGAACAGCCAAACCCCCTGCGCCAGAGTGCAGGGATGAGAACTGGTCCATAGAGGGAGACTTTGGGTCGGACACATCACGTCACCCACCACGAAAGGGGACGTGGCCCAAGGCCAAAGGGAGGTGCTTGAGCTTCAGAGGCCTTCACAGAAGCGAGGTTAGGTGTTTGTCTCCAAAATATCTCCCCGCTCCAGTTAAACCAAAGCCTTCCTGTGGCATGGGGAACTGCAGACTTATCCTTCCGCCCCTTCTGTTGTCCCTCCCAGACTATTGTTCTGATTTTCCTTGGCATCCTCCAGTGTAGCAGCAAACCTTGGCCACCATGTTTCACCAAATGTTTCCCTCGCATTTTTCTTCTGCGCTTACCTTTAGAAAAGAAAAAGGCCTTTTTTTTTTGTTTGTTTGTTTGTCTGTTTGGTTTTTATTTATTTGCTTTTTTCTTTTAATATGAATATATAAATACTTGGCAACTGCTGGGCACAGCAGCTGCATCCAAGTTCCTGTTGTTAGCTCAGGTCATTTGTGTATCTTGCTGTTACATCTGAAAACCCAAAGGCAGACTCTGGTCTCCACTGTGCTGGGTGTGTCACAGCCATGGACAAAAAAGATGAAGAGTTGCTATTAAATCCCAAAGGTCACCTGTGGGAGGATGTAAAGGTGAAAAGCTACTGTAGCCTCTTATGTTCCCCGTCCATGTAAGATGCTAATTAGGAATGACCTTGAGCTGGAGTGAGATCTTGGGGGAAAGCATCCCAGGGAGGGGAAGATGTGGGGGTGAACAGCTGGTGGAAAGGTAGGTTCATTAGAAGTGGTGACTCCCAGCCAGCCAGGGCTGGAGGAGCAGCATCAAAACAAGGGGTCTGTGGGCTTTTGGACAATTTTGTTGCTTGTATAAAGCTCATTCTGGAAAGAACATCTGTGTTGAAAGGCAAGATCTTAACTTGGGACCTTGTCCAGTGCCAAGGAGAGGGGCGAGAGCAGGAGGAGGATGTGCCCAAAGGGAACAAGCACACTCTGTCACCATGGGCACTGTGGGCAATTACTGCATGTGGCTCCCTCAGTCCCTTCCTCTGCCTTCCCCTCCGCAGCCCCAGATAAAGCCTGGGATGTTTATAGACCTTTAATACAATAGTTCCCACAATGGCCAGGCGATAGGTAAAGACGTAAGCCGCCTGGCTGGCTCTTCTCAGACCTTGGAAAGCTTCCATAGCTCAGGTCCCGTTGTCAGGCACAGAGCTCCTTATCCTTTCACTCCTGAGGGATCTGACCTATTTTTACTGATGGTTTTATTTATACCTGGAGTGGGAGGCAGGGGGACAAATAAATCCGTTGCTGTCTGTGATTGAGTTGAAGTTCATCTTGTTTAATGCTGGAAAGCCTCTCACTTGCCTGCTTCAAGTGTAGCTATGCTCATTAATTCCCTGAATTAATTGCTGATCTTATTGATTGCAAGCAGGATGGCCGAAGTTGCTGGTTATTTTCTTACGCGACTGTTAAGTGTCATCTTTGCCAGGGAAAGTCAAAAGGCAGTGCTGAAGTTGTCGAGTTGATTTATAGATATTAAACATTTTATAGCAATTTTTTATTGCTTTCATTCCTCTCTGTTCCTCCTTCAGAGGTTGGGTGAGCTGGAACAAGAGGGGTGGGGAGGGATGAGGAAACAGCGGACTTCCAACCACCACAGCTCTTGGAGAAAGATCATTCTTTGGGGGGCTGGTCAAATCCAATTTTTTGAAAGCTTGGCCTGTGCTCCCTTTTAGAAGGGTGTCAGCAGCTTATCTCTCTCCTGCCAATCTGCTCCCAGGCATTCATCCCTGCTCAGAACGGGAAAGCTCTGCTCACAGATGTCTCCTGTTGGGCGTTATCTGTAGGCCAGGTATGGCAGAGCTGTCCATGTCCTCACAGCTGCCCTCTTGGTGACCTACAAAGACCACCCCGACACCGAGCTCCAGCAACACTGACCTCCACACCCAGCCCACCTCCACCAGCTCCTGCCAGCAGCAGGCAGCACCCCCTCCCTGAAAAATGCCGAGCATCCCTCCACCAATCCCCCCCCTCTCTCCACAGCCACCTGCGTGCTTAGCCAGACTTCTGCCAAACACATTTCTCTTTAAAAGCCCAGATTAGTCTAAAATTCTGTTGGAGATAAAACCCGGCCCTTTATCAGTGAGTGCATCCAACCCCCACGCACTCCCGGCGCTTTGCAGGCTCCGGCCATTGCCAGTTACCGTGGGGAGCGTCGCTGCTTTCCCAGCAGCTCACCGAATCCATCATTGCTGGGGTTTTGTGGAGCGGAGCGATAAATCCCACCGAGGTAAGGAGTAGGTGAGACCTAAATTCTTCTCCACCACGCACTGGCCAGGGAAAGCACGTCCGCTGGCATCTGTGCCTCCTCTTGCAGACAGTATTTATCTTGGTCAGGGGTTTCCTGGTCTTTCTGACCATCATTTAATCTTTATTTTAAAATTATTATTATTTGTGGGATTGGTTTTCTTTTTATTTTTTTTTTTTCTTCACAATGTGCTCTTATGCACTTGAGGGCTTCTCTCCTCTTGCTAGGCTAGGCAGGGAACTTTGCAACGCTGCAGTTTAGTCACTGAGCTGTCTCCCGAATGGATGAATATTTTACAGGGCAGAAAATAGACTTACCAGGGCTGTAGTTTTCTTTAACAATAGTTAAAATAAGGCATTATTTCAAGAACCTTAGGCTAACGGGGGAAGCCAGCACAGCAAATCCTCCTTGTGCAGGAGGCAATGATGGGTCTGGCTTGGAAAAGCCAAATTTGCTTTCAGCTGGTAGAACAAGAAACATAATTTAAAAGAGACGCAGTTTTCTTAAATCCCAGCCTGTCAAAATCCAGTCTGTGAGTCAAAGAAAATATATGGATGCTGTGGTTTGGGAAAGGGGTTTGTGGCATGGGAATATTTTCAGAGGCAACCCCGTGCTGCTTTAAAAGCCTCTGTAATATGATGGTATAGGAGGAAGAGGATGGTATAGGAGTTAAATCCGCTGTGGTGAGCAGTGCTGTGATTTGTGGGTCTCAGCTGAATCCTTTCCAAGGCCAAAAAGGCAGTGAAAAGTCTTGTACAGGGTTTAGGCAACAATATATTGCACGGGTGCTCCTTTTGAGCTGCTAACGTGACCCGCTGATTCCACGTCCTTATCAATAAACACCCGCAGGAGATATTAAACCCAGCTGAGTTATGTCAGTGGGAGGGGTTATCAGGGGACAGACAGTAGTTCCTTTAGCCAGAACAGCAAAGGTCTTGGGGTTAAAAGCCAAGGGTCAGCACCACCACCGCCTCGTGTGGCATGGATTAAATCAAAAATTATCTTTGAGTGGCATTACTGCAAACTAGCCAAGAACATCCATCTGAAAACTCAGCCTCTCCGAGCATAAATCACCTCGCCTGGGGCTTGGGTTGGATTTTAGGGGCTCATTTGCCTTTTCCAGCACCACTCCTTGGTCATTGGTGTAAATCCGCTGTAGAAAACCTAAGTGAGAGTCACTGAATTAGGGGAAAACTTGTCTGGGTTTTTTGTTTTTGTTTTCGTTTTTTTTTTTCTGGAATGGGTTGTTTGTTTTCTGTATTTTTTTTTGTTTGTTTATTTGTTTTGTTTTGGTTTAGTTTTTCCTGGGACATGACTGCCTGCCAGACTTTAAAAGCCCCCAAACTTGCTCAGCTCTGTGAAAAGCAATTTCAGCTTCTGCCATCCCCAGTTATATTGCTGACTGCTCTCAAATTCACAGGTCTGCTCTTTCAATCAACACATTCATCATGGAAGAGACAACCCTGAATTTATTTAACTTATTTCTCCAGTTTTTGTTTTGTTTTGTTTCGTTTTTATGGACAGGAGCAAATTCCTCAGGCCACTTTTATCTCAAAATTTCCCCTTCATCACAACTCCTGTTTTGTCTGGTGAAATGATGTCTGAGAATGGATTTTATTTAACTTCTGGCTAAATTACTTGGCACGGAAGGATCCAGCTCGAGCAAAATTCTTCAAATCTCATAGAATTCTCTTCTGTGCCTCCAAGAAGCAAGCTGGGTTTAAATTTGTTTTCAGATACCTGCAATGAGCAGGAATAAATGTATGAGCGGCTGCAAATGTGCCCTGTGGGATGCAAGAAAACTTTTAAATGCTATTTCCGAAAACGTCCAGCTGGTGGCAGCAGCAATTTTTTTTTCCACCAAAAGTAAACCCGAGAAAACGAAAAGGAGAAAAAAAACCAAACCAAACCAACAACAACAAAAATCCCTAGAAATGATAACTATAATTAATGTTCTGGAAATCTCAGGTGTGTTGCTCAGAAATGAGATAAAAAATATTTATCGTTCCTTAAAATGGGGGGGAAAAAAAATTTTAAATATATTTAAATTAACAGTAAATGACAGATCCCTGAGCTGGATTTGAATGTGGAGAGGAGTTGTGCTGAAAGGGCACTTGAAAGCTTCCTTGGAGCTATCAGGTGCCATTAGGGATGTAATGACCCCCAAGGGATCCAGATTTCCAGGGCAGCTCACACCATCCCCTCCTTTGTACTACTCTAAACCTCTTCTGTGGGTAGAACAAGACCTGTTTTTTTTTTCTTGGACAACTTCAGACATGGAGAAATGCAAGCCCATGCTGAGGGGCTCTGAGGGTGGTAGCTCTGTGGGGGCATTGGTATGGACTCCAACATCTCAGGGCTCTACCAAGAGCCTGGAGCCTATCGAGGGTGGCCTCTGAGCATGTGTTTTGCTTCCCATATGGATATCCTGAAAGATTCTGGGCTGACAGCAACACTGATTTGCTAACTCTTCACGCTGAAGGAAATCTGTGCTACCTTTCTGCGCTTTCACAACACGTGGCTTAACTCTTCTTGGGCTGAAAAGCCTCTTCATGGGGGGACAATCCCTTTATTTATGTGAATATTGCAAATAAGACCAAGTTATGTAATTAAAATACTATTGCTCTGAGGAAGAGTCCAATCCTGCCTCGCAATCCTCACCAAACTGCACTCATGGATTGTGATTCATATGCTGGTAGCAGAGCCTGGGCTCCTCCTGGGCTATCAGCTGTGGCTGATGGAGACATGTGCCCCATGAACCCAGTAAGAGGTGGCAGACTTCCGAAAAAGACAAAGGGAGGGAGCAAAATGATGTGCAAAACCCCTGGGGGGAGCAGAGATCTGCCTGGTGAGACCCAGAGAAGACTGGGAGTGTGGAGGATCATAGAACTATAGAATGGTTTGGAAAGGACCTGTCAAGGTCATCTCATCCAACCCCCCTGCAGGGAGCAGGGACTTCTGCAACTAGAGCAGGTTGCTCAGAGCCCCAGACAACCTCCCCTGAGATGGTGCCAGGGATGGGGCAGCCACCACCTCTCTGGGCAGCCTAGGCCAAGCTCTCACCACCCTCAGCATCAACAATTTCTCCCTTTTCTCCAGTCTCAATCTCCCTCTTTCAGTTTCAAACCATCACCCCTTGTCCTGTCCCAACAGGTCCTGCTCAAAAGTCCGTCCCCATCTTTCTGATAGGTCCCTTGAAGCCCTGAAAGGCCACCAGAAGGTCTCCCCAGAGCCTTATCTTATCTAGAAAGGGGTGTAGTGTTGCTGCAGGTTGTCCCCTGTCCAAAGCAGAAGGCTGGTTACCTCTTCTGATATCACCTCTGCTTATGAAAGCACCTCTAGATGTACTTGTTCTTGGGATATGTTGGGGGGTACTCTAGCTGGAAAGAAAGCCCTGCCTTCAGAGGTGGACATAACCTCTAGTTTGATACTGATACTTTGACTATGGACTGGAGAACCAACCCCAGAGGCCCCCAGACAACATCTCTGAGTCTGTAATTCCTTTAAATCAATTGTCTCACTTCCCTTTCTCCTCTGTCTCACCTGTTAACATCTCAACCTCTTTGGCAGGATATCTCCATTTGGATAAATTACGACGCTGCCACAACTGATTCTTGTTCTCAGCTTCCAGTTACACCTACACCACTGGAGAGTACTTTGGTGTGTCTTCCTACGCAGCCAGGCTGTCTGGGAAAGACTTACCCTTGGTGGTTTCACTCTAATCTCTGCATCCCTTTGGGAATCTCTCTGTGGAAAATAAACGCTGCTTTACCACGGGCACTATTTCACTCCCAGAGGAGATCGGGGAGAATTTTGGAGCTCTCTTAACATGCAGTCACAATCATGGCTTCTGTGATTGAGTCGTTTCTCTCTAAGTAAGTAAATTAACTCTAATACCCTTATTTGCTATCAACCTTATAAAACTTAATGCAAGCCAGATGTCTCTTCCTTAACCTGATGTACTATTGAGGTTCAATGGATTATTTTTTCCAGACTTTATGAAAGTGATTTTGTCCTCCCTTTGTTTCCTCTGGTGAATTCATTGCAGAATCCGATGAGAGGAGATTTAGAAATGTATTAAAATGGGAAAACCTGGTATGGTATGGATGCAGGTCTCAGCTGGATGACAACCAACACCCCACACACCCCCCCCGCCATGTCTTGCTCTGTGCTGCAAGTGGGTGGCTTTGAAACAGGGAGGATGTATCCAAATCCAGGGAGATGGCTAATGTTTGAGTGATTTCAATTCAAAAAGATGCAAGAGGATCCTTCAAAGCTGCTAAAGAACAATCCTCACACCCAAGAACCTCCTAAACAGCCTGTCTCTTCCAGCTCCCCAGATTACATCAGAGAAGAAGCCACCCAGAACTGGAACTACAGAGTGGATTAGGTGTCTGATCCTTGATGGATTTCAGTGATAGTTTGGGGCTTAAATAGTTTTGCACTTTGAAGGCTGGGGTGCTTGGCAGGACTGGAGCCAAAATTATGCAAAAATACCAGTTCCCTCGTTTTCTGTAATTTCCTTTTCCTTTGGGCAAGTCCAGCTGACTTGCAACATGGCCTTTCTGTGAAGAAGGAGAGCTGAAGACCACTCGATGCTTTGCCTTTAGTGCTCGAATGCAGCTGACATCTCCATCCAACTCCCTGCTGAAGGAGGGTGAGATCCCTCTGCTAGCTAAGCAATTAGAAGTCTGAAACATATACCTGGCTACCTCACTGCTCCACCATAATTAGGCAGGCAGAGAGCATGCGGAACCGATAATCACTCTGCAAAATGCTGCTTGGGATTGAGTTACCTGCAATGAGCCTGCTGCTGGCAAGAGAGGAGGGTCAGTCAGCCACAGGGGATAGCAAAGCCACTTCCACGAGGTCTTCAGCAGCTGGAATGCAAGGATCTCTCTTCTCCCCAGCAGCCTCTGGAGCAGGAAGGTCTGTGGTTGTGGAGGACTCCCATGACACCATCACCATGTCCATAGGGATGGTGCTGGCACGGGGATGGGAGTGGTGGGTGTGATGGAGCAGTGGGGCTCAGCTCTGCAGGGACAGCTCAGCAGCGTGGTCAGCAGGTATGGGAGAAGGTGAAGAGGAGCTGGAATGTTTCCTATTTGTTTTATTGGCCTTCTTTCAAAATGTCTGAGAAATGAAAGGACCCTGTTCTGCAACTGAACCCTTCTGAGCTATGGGGCTTGTCCACTGGGTAATTTTAACTTCCAATTAAACTAAATATTGTTTCTACGGAAATAGCTTTTTCCCCCAGCTGGGGTGATAACACAGTTGTGATGTTTGGATGAGGTTTCTGGTAAAGCAACTTGGGGTTTCATGTCATTTACCAAGTGTCAGGCTAGTTCCTCATCCAAAATCATAATAAACAGCCAGCTCATACCATGTAGCTTTTCTCCTGAGCAGTTTTTGTTCAGCTCACTCACTCTTCTCCAACAACTCATCTGTACACTGCTACTTTGGGGTCAGTCACCTTGAATGTATCTCCTCCATAATACTACATTTCATACATCCATGGGCAGATTGCAAACTGGGAGCTTGGGCAGAACAGACTCACCAAGGTTCACAATTCAGAACTGTCATTTCTTCCTGCAATTATATGCTGTGGGTGTCCCCAGAATAAGGGGAAATTGCTTTTTCTTGTGGCATGAGCAGTGTTGAGACTAGCAGAAGGCCGTGGTGAGTTGAATTGGTGTTGAAGCACCAATCATCCAGCAAGAAGACTGTCGTCTTCTTCATTTTTAGTCCAATAAAACCAGGTAAAGACCAGCAAGCTGAGCTGGCAGTGATCTCAGTAACCATTTCCAGCTTTTCTCAGTCGATGCTCTAAGACAATGCAAATTTTCTAACCACATTGACATCAGTCCCCTCCCTCCTTCATCCTTTCACTCCGAGAGCACAAAAGAGGCTTCTGGTAGGGTTTCATACTCCCGATTTGTACAAATCATGTAAAGCTTATGAGTGTGTCAGATGGCATTATGGTAAAACCCCTTTGCCTAGCTGATTTTTCTATGTGTTGCTGATTTCCCTGTATCCCTAATTCCAGACATGAAATGCTGATCCAGCAAGCAAACCTCCTGCCTTTTAATTCAGAAAAAAATTAAAAAAGGAATGGAAAAACCCTCGGCATCAAAATTTTAGGTATCTCCGTGGCGTTGTGCAGGCATTAGGGGCTTAATCCAGTGAAGAAAGGGAGAGTTCAAAAGCCTGCTGTGCAAAATTGTGTGAGTTGTCAAAGCAATTTGTACCGAAACTCCGGCACGGGTCCTGCTGGAGGATGCACAGCCCTGCCTCTAAAGGAGAATTAGTGGGAATCAGTTGTTTTAAGCTGTGACCCCTTCGCTCGGCACATGCTACCGTCTTCCTTGAACCACGTGAAGCTCCGGCCGTGCCCCTGGTTTTTAAACACAACATTTATTATCCTTCGCCCCCCAAGATTAGGGGGATCCCTCCGATGGACAGCCCGGAGCGAGGCGCACACACGGCATCTGGTTTTCATGTTCAATCTCATCTCTTTGACTTCGCCGTGAGGAAAGGCTCAAGTGACAACAGAACAATGCTCGCCCTGCAGACTGACTAATTAGGCTGCATCTGGAGCTAATTAAATGTGGAGTCGCCCGCAAGGAGAGTCCTCCCCTTATCATACCAGCAGCAGGGGCAAGACAGAAGAAAAATCGCTGGTGATATGCCTCTTTTTTTTTTTTTTTCTTGCAAGCAATTTAAACGAGGCAGAGGAGATCAGAGCAGAAAGGGCATTTTTCCCTTAGCAGAAACAGGAGCAGGACTGGTCCCAGGATGATGAAGCAGGGTTGGGGTTTTGGCTTTTTTTTTTGAGGGGGAAAGGTGGGAGCTGGAGATATTTCAAGCATCAGAACAATTAAATGTGATGGTGATTGAACTGTTGCTTCTGTTCATAATGTATGGCTATGAAGATACCTCTTCAGCATCAATACCATTTAATATTCTGGTTTCTGATACTCAGTGGCATATGTAATTAAAGTAAGATGACCTTCAGCAGATTAAATATACCCTGATTTTTTTTGTATTTTATATAAAAATGATTTTTTGTTGTTAAATGTTCTAATCTTAGCTTTGTTTGGCCAAAAGTGGGAGAAATATGGTTTCCATTGCTTTATCAGTCACTAATTAGTCTGAGGCTGCATATTTTTTAATAGCTGGACAGTTTTATTCTGTGACCTTAGGAAGCAAATGAATTCTTTTGAAAGTCCAGAAAGTCCAGGGTACAGAGATGCATATGGGTTTTAACATAAAGCAGCAGGGTTTATTCTTAGTCCTGTATTTTATATTGTCACACTTGAGATGGTAATAAAGGGAGAGAAACCCTCCAAACTCTAGAGGATTTGTCATGAACTGGTTCAGAACAGTAAATTATTTTTAGATCAATTTTATATCCTCTTTCTGGCCTGGAAATGTTTCATTTCTGGATGGATGATTGTTTGGCTGCAGATTCTCATCACATAGAGAATTTTTGACTGATTAAAAAAAAAAAAAAAGGTTTTCTTTTTTCTCTAGGAGCCATCATCAAGAGGCTATGCATGCTAGAAAGTGCCCAGGGGCACCCAAACCTAGATAGACATGGATTAATTCAGTGTTGGGGTTCCTGCAGCCTTGCTGTACCTTGGGGCTCATTGCTCTTACCCAACCTTCTTCACCTTTTAAATCCATATTGGTGACATGAGTTTCTGAGTTTCTGCCAGAGCTCACTCAGGTTCTAGATCTCCAGATGCCTCCTCCAAATTCTCTCCCTGCAGGGAGCATCCATTTCTAACCCATTACCCCTATCATATTGATGGAAAAGTCCCCCAAAAAGGATGATTTATGCATTTTAATTAACCTATTATACATCAGACATGTTTAATCTTTTGGGGTTTTGTCTCATCAGAGTAATAAATGAAAAGTTCCAGAAGCCCTTTGCTCCCAACCCACCAAGTCCAAGGCTGGGCATCAAAGCTGCTGCTGAGCTCTTAGCTTGATCTCCACATGCTTCCTTCCCTCCATCATTATGGTCCAGACAATTCTTTCTCCTCTCTGCACTTTTACCCCAGACACTCACATCGAGCTGAGGGCATTTGACAGGAGCAGAAGGACCCAGGCAACCAAAGGAGGCAGGAGGTTGCCTTGTAAGTGAAGAAAACATCTTTAACCTATCTAAAAGCTTCCTTAAGGAATTTATTAGCCACTCTGGGCTATTGGCATCTGCAAGGGGTGGATGCTGGGGAAAAGGAAAGCTCTTTTACAGCAGTAACACCAGGGTTGAAGGATTAGGCTCAGCTGAGCATCCTGATGCTCCTGCTGAAGGAGAGCATATGATCAACAGTGCCCCCCACACTTACTGCCTTTCACTGTTTGGATCAGGAATAAAACCAGGAAGCTACTTTTCCTTGGGTTTTTGAGCAGTTTAATGCTCAGCTCCAGCCTGTGGTGAGGAAAGGAAAAATATTCACATGGATACTTTGCATTCATGAAAAATTATCTGATCTTCCCTGAATTTCAAGGCTTAAGGATGTTCCCTTTTTTTCAGAGAAGGGAAAAAAAAAAGGTAAGAGGAGCAGGGACATCTCAGGCAATTTTTTCAGTCCTTGGCCCTCGTCTTGAAGCAGAGAAGTGACAAAAAAAGTGGCAAAATGATGACTTGATTTGTGGTCTGTGTGGTTTAACAAGCAGCTTATGCTATTACGTAAGTGGGGAACTCAGGCTGGATTTCAGTCCTGGTGACTTTCTTTGCAATCCCAAATCCCAACAGCCTCACAATTTAAGGATTCTGTCATAATTTGGTATATCAACCTCTAGAGTTTCACAACCACGAGACTCAAGGATCAGGCAGTTCAATTTTTAGGCAAATGATATGTGTGTGTGTGGGAGTGAAAGGTCATCTTAGGCTTGTCTCTAAATAAACCCAGGAAACTCAAAATCAGCCCTTTTTTTTTTTACATCCCACACGGGCTGGCAAATGGGCAAACCAGTGTGGATAGGGTTTTTTTAATATATAAATGGTCCCCCACTGAAGCATGAACTCAAATATTAGCTTTCCACCTAGCAAGACTAGACAGGAGCAGGGAAAAGCCACATTTGTTTCTTATCCTTGATGCAGGGAAACTATTTAAATCTTCTATTTTTTTTAGATATTTTTCTTTTTTTTAAATTTTTATTATAATTTTTGTTTTACAACTCTGCATCAGTGTGTTTACTTTCTTTGGGGGAGGCTCAGGGGGGCTAATGAATGCAGGTTTTAGTGAAACCCACCTCATTGTAATTTTCTCAAACTCCATCAAAACATCCCTTTTCTCTCTCTGCCTTTTCAAAAAAGAGCCTTTTTTTTTTCTCCCCTGCCTCCCTCCCCCGTGTTTCTGCATGTTGTGATTTCACTGAGGCTTCCAATGGTCTTCAACAGTTCATTTATGCCGGGAGCCTTCTATAAACTGTACAGCCATGGTCTCCTCACCCGGCCACCCACCAAACCAGCCTGTCTAAACAGCATCTGTCTACATCCCAGACACATCAAGTGAGTTAAAAATGGATCGAGTCCAGCTCCTTTCTTCCCCCCCCCACCCCCCACCCCCTTTCTTTTCTGCCCTCCTGCAAAGCCAGGGTGGGAGTCGTGAAGGGGGCAGTGGGTGTACGGTGGGGTTGGGGTGCTCCTCTCAAACCCCTGCTGTTGCCTCCCCTCCTGGATTTGTTTGGTGAGCTGTGCAAGACCTCCATCCCTCAACGCCGCCGTTAGTCCTACCAAATCTCCCCATCGCCAGCAGATGCATTATTAGTGACGGGAGCCTATTTAAACTTAATCCCAAATGCATTACCTAGTGAGTTTTACTTGGCTTTTTGACTTAAGGTATTGGAGGTTATTACCTCTGGTATGCAGGCGTTGCTGTGAAGAATCTCCCTGGCGAGTGGCTCCATTTGGTGAGAGGGCAGGGATGGACAAGGTTTTCCTTGCTCATTCAATTTGGACACATTTTTGAAAGATTAAGTCAGATCAGCCACTTGAAAGTCTCAGTTACCCCTCGAGGGTGACGGCATGAAACCCATTCCACTTCCAAGCAGACTTTTTCTGCTTGAAGATCTGGGGCAGAGCCTGAAAAATATTAACAGAGGGGTTAATTTTGCTAGAGAGGTTTGTGTTTGCCAAAAAGTTGATTTTCCTGCCCTTTCCCCTCCAATATCTTCCAAAAATGTGCATCCTTGGTGCAGAGAAGTGCCCACTGCCATCACTGGGTGTTCACCTGAGGTTTAGTCACATCTGTGTCAACAGGGAGGTTGCAGCAGAAAGCAGATTATCAAGGGCTCGTTTGGGCTTCATTCCAGGCAAGGTGTCTTCTCTCTTAATTAGGAAAGCTGTCATTACAGGTCAATAGTGTTTTAGGGAGAAAAGGTCATGTTTCTTGGCTGTCAAGGGCATGGGTGTAAAAATAGTACTGGGGTAACAAAGTGCATGGTTCAAATCTGCTGGAGTCCTCAGTGAGACTGACCCTGGGTTCCACACAGCAGGGATTTTGCTCTGTATTTGGTGAATTTAGCCTAGAAGGGCTTTGATTTAGTTTTCAAGAAGAAATGTAAACGCTTAGGATGATGAATGCAACAGGTTTGCCTTTGTGCATCTATCACATGCCAGCTCCCTCTGAAATAAAGCAAACCTGCTGGTTTTACATTTCTATCCTATTCCACCTAAGAAAGTGATCAAAAAAAAAATAATAGAATCATAGAATACCAGGTTGGAAGGGACCTCAAATACCATCTGGTCCAGTTGAATCTTAGAAGTGTCCAATGCTGGAGATTCTACCACTTCCCTGGGGAGTTTATTCCAATGGCTGATTGTTTTTTGTTATGAAAAATTTTCCTCTTGTGTCCAATCAGAATCTCCCCAGGACTAACCTGTATCTGTTACCCCTTGTCTTTTCCATGGAATTCCCTGTAAAAAGGGAGTCTCCACCTTATTTGTGATCCCTCTTCAAATACTGGGACATAAGGTCTCCTTTAAATCTTTACAGATCAGCTTTGCATCTTTCACATTAACTCCACCCACAAAATGCTGCACTTCAAATTTAGCCTCAATAATTTCTGCTTAGATTAAACATTTTGCACAAGCCTATAGAAAATCATAATCTTGCTTGTTGACTTCCCTTCATAGTACAGAGATGATTTATTGTGAAGTTCAGGTGCATCACAGAGTCATAGAATTATTAAGGTTGGAAACTACCTTTGAGATCATGAAGTCCAACTATCTATTATCAGGAACACTAAACCATGCCCTGAAGTGCCACATAGATAGTTTTTAAATACCTCCAGGGATGGTGATTCCACCACCTCCCCGGGCAGCCTGTTCCAATGTCCCTGGTGCAACTTAAGCCCATTTCCTCTTGTCCTATCACTAGCTACCTTGGAGAAGAGACCAACATGTTTTGCTCTCAAACCTTACACTTGTTGCAGCATCAAGGGGAATTGATTCTAAAGTGGTGCACAGCTTTAAAATAAAAAGGACAAGATGTGCTCTCCCATGCTGCTAACAGCACTTCATTGTTCGTGTGCCTCCTTTAAGCCCAATCCTGATTAGATTCACTATCACTCATCATTATGTAAAAGAAGTGATAAAATGCGGCTTTAAAAAAATTTTTAAAAATCATGTTTGTACAAGAATTTGCTGACATATTGAGGAGTGATAACATGATAGTGAAAATAGCCAGATCCTGCCTGGCCTGGCGTCTGGAATCAGTAAAAGGAGGCAGTCAGGCATACTGCAAGTTAACTTCTGTTTCCTCTCCAGCACAAAATAGGCACCTTTTATTAATTTTGTTTTTTTTTTTTTTTGGTAAACTGACCAATTTGCATTGAAAACTTGCCATATTTCCAGGATCTTGGCACCAGCCTGAACTGCATTGTAATCGTTTCACACTGGATTCGAGGTGGGGGTTTCTGAAGGTATAAGAGGAGAAAACCTCCATACTTCAGCAGCAACAACCAGCTGGGCTCGCCACCACAAACCGGAGCATCACAGCTGATCCCAGAGGAATGAAGCTGGTGTGTGGAGCAGCAGAGCAGGGTGGCCCTAAGGAATTAGAAAACTGGCTGGTTTTAAATTGGGATTAGCTCCGTGTGAGCAATTTCTACTAATAGTGATGTTAGGTGCTGCTTGAATTGTCTCACCTTCAGCTGCAGGCTCAGCCCTGGTGAGCCAGGGGAATGGGGTCTATATCTTGCACTTCTGAACCCAGCAGCCCACTTGGGCCCAGTCTGATAAACACATAGGAGCACCAGAGATAACCAACATGCTACAAATTGGGTGAAAGCAGGTGTCTGGGGAAAAAAAACCCCACAACTGGGAAAGCTGCAGAGCCTTTGTTGGCCATGGTCAAGCTCAGCATGTTGGAGCACCACCATGTTCCCAAGACCATGTTTCCTCTTTAAGAAGAATCTCCTCCTTAAAGTTAAGTTTATCATCAGTTGTACATTAGAAATGCAGAAGGAATGACTCCAAATACCTGGACTCTTCTGCTGTAATTCATGTGCTCTTAGCCACAGACTGTTATCACATGGGCATTTGCATTTGAACTCTTGGTGGAATAAGGAAAAAGGTGATGAAGTTGAACAGAAACAGGCATGGTTTTAGTAGCAGCAGAGAGGAGAGGAAGTGAATGCACTAAATTTGCTGAGGTCTATTTTTTCCTTGCTGAAAGTCTCCACTGCATTTGGACTGTGTGTCCTTGCATCTATTAGTAACCACAACAATTGCTCATTAGTTCCACTGCCCCTTCTGCCAGCACAGTGCTTTGTAAAGTATTAGATATCTTCAGTAAGAAGGTTTCAGACCCTTCTCTTGAGGGCCTGTGACAAACTTGGATATGCTTTGCCATAAGAGAGGGATTTTCTTTTGCTTAATTTTACCCCGTTACTCTTCACTTAATCCCTTCGTTATCGCTCTCAGCCATCACCTCCCCTCCAGAGGATGCTGCTTCTCTACATCTCAAATGACCAGCTCTGTGTTTGCTTTGAGCAGACAAATATAGAGATGTTGGACAGCTAGGGTAAGAGGAAGAGAGGCGTGTGGGTGTCTTATCCATAAAACACTATTTTTGTGTTTTTTTATGGCAGAGTGTATCTAAAATGGGATCCTTTTGTATAAGGTGAAAAATGTCATGAAATGACTGAGATCCTCTTGCATCTGGAAGAATGTCCATGTTGCAACAGGACTCTGTAAATATTTATACCTGATGACTTAGCAGCTGGCTATTAAGTGCCCTGATTGTTCCTGTAGCACTGTGAGCAAATGGAGATCTGGCATTTAAAGGATGCAGCACAAATCGTTCTGTTGGTCTTAACTTTTGGTCAGAGAATTTACTCAGCTCTGGTGATATCACTGGGGAAGCATCCCTCTCATCCCTTCTCCTTTCCATCTGGGCAAACAGAACAAAGCTCTCACTCATGTCAAAAGGAAAGCAAAAGTGGGATAAATTAAAAAAAAAAAAAAAAAGGACCCATTTTAGGGCTTCAAAGAAAACACGTGGCTGGTAGTGGCTTAGGGAACCTGGCTGGGGCTACCTCAGCCCTGTGAGGTTTTGGTGGTACCTTGCAAGGGGCATTGCAGCCCTAGTTGTTCTTCCTCTGTTCCTCTGGTGTTGGACACCAGCCAGACAACCATGCCGGTGAGACCTCTGAGTTCTGGTGACTCACTTTTGCCAGGATCTGCTCATGACAAAGCTTTTCCTCTTGGGTTGGGGTAGAGATGTTAACTCCTTGCTGTCTGGGGACTTGGAATGATGCTGGATGGGCTCAGGAGTGTTAAAGTCCTCTGTGGAGCAGGTGAGGATATGACAGCTCAAAGCAGCTTCACTGGGAATTGAGATTGGGACTACTAGGAGAGGAAATATTCTTCAGGACAACAGGTTCTTTTCTTCTGGATTTGGGAGCTGGGCCATTGGTCTGGGGCTGGGGTAGAGACTGAGGAAAGACAATCACATCCCCATATTGTCCATCCTCACTGCAAATTCAGGTAGATCCCAAACATGTAAAAATAGCATTTTATCAACATCACAGCAAATGCCAGTGTCAAGGAGATCTTTGTGGTCTCCTGTTTTACATAAATTAATAGTGCAGCTGCACCTTTGGCTGCATTAAAATTAATCATGAGGAGTGCAATAAGGGGGACAGAAACCATGAAGAACCCAAACAAGCCACAAAGTGCTTCGTTCTGACTTTCTTCTAAAAGTGGCTGCTTTTAAACTTCTCCTTTTGAAAAAGACTTCTCATCATTGGGCTAATTTTGAACCAATGAAAAATCAATCAGCCCCTTCAGGCCTGCCAGCAGAATCCTGCATTTCATTCTACTGGAAATGAAGAAAATAAAAGCAAATTAATCTTCAAAAGCTGAACATGGAGTCTGTGTGTTGTGATTCCTGCAGAGGGAGGAAGGAGGTGATTCCCACCTCACAAAGTCTTGCTTGTAGAAAAACTGCCTCATGAGTCTTTTTCCTTATTTGATGGCTTGGAAATGATTCAGCTGTTGTTTAAAGCTGCTCTGTTGCCTTTCTTTTGCCAGGTTGCTCCTTCAGATTCTTTGAATTAACTATTTTATATGCCCCTGGGTGAGTTTCTCCTATCACTGTACCCACATTATATGAAACCCTACATTACAGCCCTACAATAAAATGCTTTGTAGCCTTCTGATCCATCATGAAAATCAATTACATGATTGTTCCCAAGAATATATTCCACAAGTCCCTCCTTTCCTCATGCTTCAGCAGCACTTAGGGTCACTTACCACCTGCTTTCCAGGCAGGTATTTTTTCTCTGCTTATTATTTGTCTCCAGGTATAACCACCACACTCAGCTGAGCTGCAAGGGAACCCCTTGGGTGTGCTGGGGTCTGGGATGGGCTCAGTTTAAGGTTCACAACACTAGGATACTCATGGATTTATCTTTTGGACCTTTCAACTTGGAAAGGAAACAAATTTATGCAAAACATCGCAGCTTAGATTTTAAACAAAGAGGATGTGCTGGGCTCTGTGTAAGTAGAATATTTACAGTTATAAGGCAGGATGATATATGCCCCTTACAAATAATAAATAAAGGTTGAGTGTTGGGAATAGGATTCATAAGGCTAAAACTAATAACGTAATAGTCTTTTATTGAGGAAAACGTAGCAGCCTTCTGACTGGGACGAAATCCCAAAATAAATTTACTGTTTACTAAACCACTGTAGAGCAGTTTAGATGTTGCTATAAAATCATTTTTAGCATCTATGCCAAAGATGTGGGTCAGTGGGGCTGTTCCAGGTTTCCTAGAAAACTTAAACGCCGTCCTAATAGTCACAGTGATGTCCAGACAGCCCAGCAGAGCCGCACGCCTTTTCCAGCAAGGCTGAGGGAAATTTTGGAAAACACAGCAAATAATAAAACCAGGAGTTGTTGAACCAGCCTGGTTTTGCAAGATTTGAATTCACGTCTCCAGACGTGCCTTAAAATATCTCCCATTTTGGACTAAACCAGCCAGTGGATCTGGAGCTGTTAAAGGAGAGGCTGTGAGGGGCAGTGAGTGCATCTCTGGCAGGCAGAGATATTCCTCAGGTTTCCCAGCATGTTCCCAGGATTAGCAGGTCAGAGCCTTAAATCCTTACTGGTGAGCCCAGTTAATAGCAGGGCCTTTAACAGAAGGTTTGTATCAGCTTCAGTCACTGAAAAATATCATTATAGTTAAAAATGATAATGCTTTAAATTAAAATTCAGTGGACACAGAATGCAAAGTGTATTGTCCTTGTATCAGACTTCAAAAAAGGAAGAAATACTTAAATATGGAGCTATCTCCAAATTTGTATACCTTACTGATGATGGAATCTGTGTACTAGGATTAAATGCAGAAAAGATACTAAAAGAATCACGGGGGGAAGAAATAATATGTGTGTAAGTGAATCCATTGATCAGACCCACACAGCACAAGGGTGCTGCAGGTCTGGAGGAATTATTGCTTTTTATTTCTAAAATGATGCTGTTCTGGAAGAAAAGGGAAAGCTCAGCTTTTTCCATAGGCTAATCCTGGTTAAATAACTGTCTAACTAAACAAAACATGTATTTTTGGATTTGGAGTATCTCTGCTGCTCTTCCCACAGAGAAGATCTGGGGTGATGTGCAGATACAATCAGTCCAGGTTGCATAATAAATGTTGTCTGTATTTAGCAGTTTAAAAGACCCAGGACTGGAGCAGAAGCTGTGGTCCAGCCCCTGACCTCAGTGTTTAGTTTGGGCTCAGCAGCAGGTGGAAATGCTGGAGGAGGCATCATAGGTGAGCAGGGTAGGAATGCAGGATGGGGAAGATGAATGACATCCCCAGCTCCACTTCTCATAGCTCAGTGTTTATATTTGAAGTGCCCTCTGATTTCACACAGTTCCACATTTCACCAGGGTGGCTCCTCTTGTAAGTTAGTGGAGTCTAAACCCACCCTCTCTGGTTTTTGTGTCCAAGTTATCCTACTTATATTCCTCATGTTGAGTCCTTTCCTGGATCTGGATCTAGTCTCAGCACTTCAGCAAGAGTTTATCTGATTTACAGATACATGTGTAGTACTGGGGAGAAATGTTTCTTTTGGCTTCAGTGTTTGGGCTGGGAACTGCAGGGTAGAAGAGCATCTCCAGTAGCAAGGTTAAATCCAACCCCTTTGCAAAAGTCCAGGTAAACTCTCAGTGGACCTTGACACCTGCTTTGAAAACACAAAGGGGTGATTTTTGCCCTCACTGCACAAGGCAGATCAGCACAACATGTACAAACGAGAAAGGAATATGGCAATGGTCCTTCTGCTGATGTTACATTATGCAGCCTCCCTGCTAAAAGCACAGCTTAAGCTATTAGCCACCATGAGAAACCCCATGCCTATTTTGGAAAGTGTCTTTTGTTCTCCAGGATGCCTGGAAAGACTTATGCACAGCGAGAGAGTCAACCTGGTGACCGCAGATGCTCACAGCCCAAGTTTGGAGGGGAGGATGGGGAGCAGGTATGGCCAGAAACAGCATTAGCAATGCGGGCATGCTTTGCAGTCCTGCTTGCTGACTGCTACCACTGTCAGCCAAGAAACCGAGGCCTGGAAGCATCAAGAAATGGTCTGGACTGCCAGATCCGTGCAGAATAAAGCCAGGCTTTTAGAGGGAGGACAGATGGACACAGAGCAGGTTTACCCTTGGAATGTGAGGGGGTTGGTAGCAGCACAATGCCACAAATCTGCAGTCCTGTGACAAAACAATGGTGGCATTTGCTCTTGTGGCATGAAGAGAGGACTTAAAATATCCTGGGTGATGAGTTTTTTCCCCTCCTGTGGTGCATGCATTCTCCTCTTGCCTTTTTAACATTGTCCCATTATTTTTCCCAGTCTTCTCTTCAAGTCTTTCCCTACAAACATCCGTGTTCTTTGGAAATGCTTCTTGCACAAGAGGTGCTGTTGATACCAACTCTTGCAGTTTCCTTGTGAAATCCATCATGCATAACTAAGGGTGCTTCATGTGTAGGAAAGCCCAGGGGCTTGGATCTAGCAGAGGAAATTCCATCCTCCACTGATCAAGAGTCCTAAAGAGCAGACCTAGACTGAGAACATCCTTTTATTATTATTATTATTTATGTTCCTAGTCCTTGCTTGAGTCTCTCTCTCTCAAGGCCCTTATACCATAGACATTTAACATAACTGAGCATATCCCAGAGCTCGAATCTCATATTCTGTGTGTTCATAACACATGGATATTCATTGGGCTTTAAGTCAGTGACCTACACAGCCTTTCATACATTAATAGATTCATAGAATCACAGCCTGGTTTGGGTGGGAAGGGACCTTTTGAAGTCCTCTCATCCATCTCCCCTCCAGGGAGCAGGGACATCTACGAGGCTCTCACCACCCTCAGAATCAACAATCTCTTCCTTTTCTCCAGTCTAAATCTCCCTCTTTTAGTCTCAAACCATCACCCCATGTCCTGTTGCAAAAAGTCTATCCTTATCTTTCCGATAGTTCACTTTAAGTTATTGACAGGATGCAATAAGGTGTCCCAGAGCTTTTCTTCTATGCAATGTAATTCTCCTACAAATTCCCATGCAAGTCCACCTACCAGGACCAGCTCATGCCCTGTGAAGGTGGCTGACCAATTTATTACACCTTAACTGGAGAACAAAGGGAATTTGATTTCCAAACCCCATTTCCCCTGCTTGTTTGCCTCATGGCTTCCCCTATAAGCAGATTTCTTGAGCATCAAAGTTAGTAGCAACAACCAAGGAACAAAAGGGTGTGACAAGCAAACAATGGACCCAGCTGGAAGGACAGAATAAGGACAAAAGGGTATTGCAAATATTTTGGGGGAACACTCATAAAATCTCTGCTTTTGCTGTACTAAAAGCATCTGCTCAAGTAACTAGGACACTGCACTAAACCCCAGGCCACGGGTGTTTTAGGTAATTTATTGTGATCTTTTGCAACTGAATTTAAAAAAAAAAAAAAAGAAAAGCCAAAAGCTTTATCCCTCACTGGAACTGTGCTATTTCCTCCCTTTTAAACCTTTGAGCAATAGAGATAAAAAGTTGAGTGTTACATGCGATACTGAGCAAAAGAATGCAATATTCTATCCGTTACCGTCTGGAAGAGCCCCTATCACCCAGCTTTGCTTTCTCCCCTCCCAGCCACAGAGACACACGCACGCATGCAGCTGCTGAAGAGGAGGAGGATGCTCATTTTTAACGCCCGCTCCCATTTCTTGGCTTTCTCTTTGGGGTCAGATGGGTTTTCTGTTCAAATTGCAAAAGCGACCGACTTTTGACACAACTGCTCCTCTTCCAGATCTAATAGATGGAAACTCACCTGAAAACAAAAAAAAGGAAAAAGGAAAAAAAGATGGCAGGCCAGATGATGCACCACTTTCCATCCGGGCTTGTTTGGTTAAATTGTTAACTTATGTTGAACGTTTGCCCTCTGCCCCTTGAGTGCTACGAGTCGTCTTCCTTTGGTGGGGCAGTTAAACTGGGGACCCTGTGAGAGGAGATAAAAGCAGGATCTGTCTTTTGTGAGGCCAAAGATGCATAGCCAGCATCCCTGCTAGGACGCCAGGATTAGGAGAATACGTAGAATTTCCAAATTTAGAGCTGGGGACTAGCTTCCCGTAAACAAAGGCTGCTTTTTAAAATGAGATGTTAGTGAGATAATGCCAAAAAAAAAAAAAAAAAAAAAAAAAAAGGAAGAAGAAAGAAAAAAAAAAGA
>JAOEGS010014455.1:28892-42491 GCA_025447755.1 Corythornis vintsioides
GTGCGAGTTGAAGGCGGGGGAAGGAGTTGGAGAAAAAAGAGGGATGATTTTAAAAAAAAAGGGTAAGGAAAAAAAAAAAAAAAAAAAAAAAAAAAAAAAAAAAAAGGAAGAAAGAAAGAAAAAAAAAAGAAAATAAAAGAAAAAGTTTGCCTTTGTGACTAAATTCTGTTACTTTGCAGCCAACCTTCAAATGGGCTGTTGGTGCAAGTGAACAAACGCTTCCTGTCTGTCCGTCCTCATGGGTGGTCGCGTTTTAAAATGAAATATACAGGCTGACAAATGCCTTTACAAAGGCCAGATTATAAACTGTAAACCTACTGTCAGCCGGGTAGAAAAAAAAAAAAAGGAAAAAAAAAAAGAAAGAAAAAAAATCCAAATGCCTCTTATACCATTTAAAGATTTAGTTTGGCTTCAACACTAAAGCACTTCATCTTGAAGGAGAAAGGAGCTTAGAGTTTATAAATTGTTGTTTGGGCTCTAGTAAGCTCTGGATAAGGGAATCTATCTGCTAGGAAACAAATGACCTTCCCAAAATTTAGGGAGCTCTGGGTATTGTTACGAAGACAAAATGCCTTGGAAAAATGTCCCTAGAATACAAAGGGATTTGAGACTGCTCCGTTACTCTTAACATACAGTTCATACAGCTGCAAAGGGCAAAACTTACAGTGCCAGGCTTTAGAAAAGAGTGGAAAAAAGTTAAACATATCAGGGTAATAAAATACAAGCTGTTTAGATTGTGTGTCCCCCTGTCTAAATCAGCTCTAGACTTGCTCTTCCACATGGTTGTTGAATCCAGGCTGAATATCCACAGTACCTTGGCCAAAAAAAAAAAAAGAAAAAAAGTCTCAAAATAACCCCTGTTCTCTCCAGCAGTGATCGTCAAAGGACAGGTTTGTGACAGTGGCTGTTGGTACCACAGTTCCTACATTCAGCTTTTTGAATCTGAAGCACAGGAACAAAGAAACTCCAGATGGGATGAAAAGCAATGGATGTTGCACACCCTTGTGTCCATGAAGTGAAATCTTGCAGCTCCTCTGAGCATTTCAGCTCACATGGAACCCAAAGAAACAAGTATCCACATAAAAATGTGCCTTAGTTTTTATTCTTTTTTAGGTATGTTCTGCTTTCATTTTGGAGGCATTGCTTGTCATTCCTATCCCACCTTTATTACTGGTGTCCATATTGATTAGCACAACTATTTTACATTCTTCCCTTGAGAAATTACCACTTCTGTCTTTGGAGATGCCTACTCTCAATCTTGGAAACAACACTTCTGTTATGATCTTGTTAAGGTTGGATCAGATGATCCTTCAATTCCCTTCTAACATGGTATTCTGTGTTCCACGATTCTGTTTTTAGGAGACTTTTCCTTTAAATACAGCATAACATCACAGCAACTATTTGAGATGATGTCCACTTTCCAAGGCTCTCAGCAGGTTGGAAAGGGTCTGAGGCAGAAGCACGTTCTATTTTCTAAGCCTCAGGCTTGAGGCTAAAGTATGTTGGCACCGAATTCCATGTGACCTTTGGAAACACGATGATTATTTCAGTGCCCATCAGATTGTCTTAATGCTTCATGCTGGGTCTTGGTCTATCATCTGTCCCTCCTTTCCTACCCAGAGACCAGATGACAGTCGTGCAGCTGCATCAAATGCCTTTGTGGAAAAAAAAAGGAACAAAAAGGAAATTATTGGAAAATCTTCACAGCGGATCTCCCTCCGCCCACAGAGTGGTGGGAATAAACATCACAACTTCAGATCTTGGTGCATGCAGATAAATAGAGGCTTAGCTGATAAGTTAATGACAAACCCAAACCAGATTGCTTGAGGACACTAAAATAATAAGTGGCCAATGAGCAGAATACTGGAATCCTGACAAAACCCGAAACACTTTGACGTTGTGTGTTTCCCTCCGTGAGGAGAGAGCTGCTGCATCCGGTGAAATATCTTTCTTAGGCTTCTTCACCCAGGCACATCTGAAAGGCTTCAGTTCTCCTCGTGTGATTTCTCCTGTACTTGCCTTGCCCTGCCTGTCTTCACTGCTGGGTCTTTTTATTCCCTTCAGACAATGTCTTTGCTCTTGCTCTCCTGAAAGGTCTCGCATCCTCATGGTCACTCTGAAAATTGTTTCATTGTCTTATGTCTGCTTTATTTTGGTGTTTCTTCTCTGTGACACCTAATTTATTCCACTTCTCTTCTTCTTCACACCCATTCTCATCTTCTTCACACCTGTTCTGTTTCATGACCAAAGTACAGTGCCTGTTTACTGTTGGCAAACAAGTGTAGTCTCTGGTGTGCTAAACCTCTTTACCAAACTGTGCCATTATTCTTCTGCCATAGATTTGTCCTGGCAACGACCCCATTAACTCAGAGCTGTTCTTGGTGAAATAGAGGCTTAGCAAACCTATGGAGTGCACAAAGCCCCACAAGTACCTCTAGGTGGGTTGGATCCATCTCCATCACTCCTCCAGGCACCTAAAAGTGAATGAAGAAAGCATAGATAGGGAAGAACATCTCCAAGAAAACATTTTGCAAATTATTCCTGCCTTGACTTTCTCCACAGTGCCCCAGTAGACTGATGCATGAGTGAAAATCCTCCCTGGGCTTTGATTTTAACATGTTGCAGGGACCAAGATATTAAAAGAAATCACTAAAACCTTCTCTTGAAGACCAGCTTTATTCCTGCATAGACCATGGCAGAATCTGGGCTCCCTTCCTCAAAATTTAATAAAGATTACATAGCTAAATGACAGGAAAACTGACCACTGGTGTGACCTGTGAAAAGCTTCTTGGTCTTCCTTACACTCTTGCTGGAGCTCTGGTTCTGTAGGTGAGGATCCAGCTATGGCCACTGAGCTTCAAGCACTGCTGCTGACAAAACAGAGCTGGAAGGTCCTTTTTCATGGCATGAATAAATTCATAAATACAAAAAATTATATTAAAATCCAAGGACACTTTCCTGGAACAATTAGTATCTGGGTCGGGTGAAGTGTGAAGGGATGATGGTCCCACCAGTGGTGACCAGTGCAGTGGTTTTTAATGGAGATGTGTTGCTGCTTTAGGGTAACTGTGGGACAGTGCCTGTTTGCTTTGGCTTTGTTACACTGAAGTGGAGATTGATCGTGTGCCCACTGCCCACTGGATTTGGCTGGTAAACACGTGATTGCTGCTACTTTTGGGTTTGGCTCAGCAGATGCTGATGGTGTCCTTAGTACCCCAGTCCTGCTAGGAACAGTCAGATGCTCCTGATGATGTTCCAGGACTCCACAGAGCTGGAGGCAGGTCCTTTATTGGCAGAAAAGAGACCCAGTAGCAGTAAAGCCAGGCATCAGTGTGCACTAGCCCTGGATTCCCAGCATTTCCCTGAGCCCTCCAGAAAGAATCTGCAGAAAGAAAACAAATAAAAACATGAACTCTCATCTCCAAAACATTCCTCCAACTGCACCCATGACTTTATCTGTTTTCTTTCTGCACAGGCCACCCCCCCCCAACTATGTTTTGTTGGTTGTTTTTTTGTTTTGTGTGGTTTGGTTTTTTTTTTACAAGCCATCACTGCCTCAAAGTGCTCTGGAACATAAATCTGGGCTGAGAAAGGGAAATATTTAACATTTCAAGCAGCTAGCTCGAAATCCCAGTCTTCTGCAGCCTGCTTGGGTTTGCTTATCAAATTGCACAGCACAGGACAGCCTTGCAGCTCTGAGAAGCAGAATCTCTGCAATGGTGACTCTCTCCAGCATCCCCCAGGCTGTCACAAGCTGGAGGCTGTGGGGGTGGAGGGGAGGGCATAAGCCAGAAGCTTATTTTAGTCACCTTTTCAAAGGAGTTGGGACTATTGAGAGCAACCAGCTGACGGGCGAGCGTTTGTTTTTCTTTTTCTAAAGGCAGCTTGACACCCACGGAGGGAAGACATGAATGCTGAGAGCAGGTTGACACAGGGCTGAACAGGAGGAAGCTGTTCCCCCTCCCTGATTTATCCAAGCCTTCAGAGAGCGAGGGGTTGATGCTGCCCGGCCACGAGCTCTCGGCACTTCACAGGATCGGGCCGCCAAGTAAATGGGGAATTCCTCCAGAGATATCAAGGAAATACATAGAATAAGCTGCCAACCCTATTCCTAAAGCCAACAGTTCACTAATTTTAATCAACAGCTGGATATTTTTATAGGGAGTGAAGGGATGGAGGGGTATTATGACAGAACAAGGGAGGTGGGATTAGACTAATCTAACCCAGGCCAAGTGGGCTCTTCCTGCTCAGCCATGTGCAGTGTCATGACTGTGTGATTTAGACTACTGCACACTCACCAACACTGATAAGGAGGACAATTATGGGGAATACACAACTCCTTTGTGCAGCCCTCAGCCAGCTGAGCAGGCTGGGTACCGCGGATGTCAGCTGGGGATCGTCTCCAGCTCCAAATTAGAGCAGTCCCCATCCCAAGGACAAGGTTGTGTCGGGGAGTGTGCCCCGGGGCTCCTGTGATGCCGCAGTAAAGGATCCTGGTGCTCATCCTGCTCTTGGGTGAAGGTCACCCTTGCCCTGTCCCTTGCAAAAGTTCAAAAAGACCTTTCTGATGAACCTCGTCATCGTGCCGGTAAAACACGCTGTGTGGCAACATCATTATCTACCTCTCCAGAGAAGGTAACTCCATATTATCACTCTGTTGAATCCCTCAAGGGCAGTTTCTCCGGTGTTAATTGTTGTATTTCCCTGTAACTTCTGGTTCTCTCCATGTCCTTCCTCACCTTCCGCTTACTCATACCCAGACGAGACTTGTGCCAGACCGTCGCTACCTAACGGTGACCCAGGGAGCATGGCAAAAAACATTCAGTGCCACCTCATGTAGCCTCAGTTCAATTGGATACTCCTTCTGGTAGGAAGCCTGGGAAGAAGTATTTGGAGCCAGATTTTTCCCTTTGGTGGTTGTTTTGTTTGTTTGGGTTTTTTTTCTTTTTTTGGGGGGGGAATAACTGGCTGATTGGCGCATAGCAGCTTTTGTTGTTGTTTATTTGTGTAGCTTTTCATCTTAACGAGGATGTACGGAAACAATTACCACATGGTTCATTCACAATATCAACTCGAGCTTTTCCTGTCTGTGCAGTGATTGGACTTAGCCACTGAAAATTGTCTAGCATTGCAGAAGTCATGTTTTTTACTCTTAATTAAAAAAAAAAAAATACATACTGTACAATAGGGATTATTTTTTCCTAGTAAATAATGTTCGGGGTTTGCACCAGGTGGCTGGAAATGTGACACAGTTTCTCCTTTTTGGCAGTCGAAAGTCCAAATACTTTGAGAAGATGCACATTTTTCAGGAGGGCAGAGAGAGGTCAAGATGCACTGACTAATTCAAGATTTCCTCCACTGGTTTCCATAACAAATAATCATTTTTTTCTTTATTTAGCTGTACTCACTGGTAGGTTTTCATTTGCATCAAAGCTTTGTTCTGCTCTCATTTGGGCTGCCTCCAGAGAGCAAACATCACAGGCTACTCCCGGCATATGCTCCAGAGAGATGGGCCAAATTCAGAGCTGAGATTGTCTCCCACGTGTAAAACCTTGCAGTACTGTCCTGGAGCATGGCTCAGGGTGAGTCTGAGAGAGGTCTGTGGACACTCAATGGGGATTTCCATGGAGATTTTAAACTACAACTACCTGGATTTAGTGTAATTGAGGTGGATGGGACAGCCATACCATTGCTGAGTTGATAACAACTCCTTTCACCTTGTTATTCAGAATTTGCTTGAAATTTCACCTCCCTGGGTGACAACCTTCCATACACCTATCTCCTACCCCAGCCCGATTTAATATTCCTATTATTCTTTGGGGAATTTCAGTCCTAATAACTCAGGAAATGCGTCTTCAAACTCACCTCTGAAAACCCCAGCTAACTTTTCTGTGTGAAGTCCTGGCACCGCCACGCTGTGGAAATGAGAGGGGATTTGGCAGGCGCTGGCTTTCCTAGCAGCTCTTTGCCCTTTTCCTGTCCCTGCTGAGAGCTGCCCCAGCAGAGTGAGGTGATAAGCAGTTGAAAAATTGATGTTTTGCATGGGAGATCTGCTAGGATTTGACAGCTAACTTCCCTGGAGATACTGGTTTTTGCTGGGGGTGGTCCAGCTGGGGTCATGGGAGCTCAAGGGGAACGTTCCAAGAGACCGAGGACATAGGCATGAAACCCAAGAGCGAGGATAGTGTCTCTTGGTCCTTGTTTGTCCCCAAGCACCTTGGTAAAGGAGATGGGCTGACTGGTGTGTGAAAGGTGTCAGAAAAAGGAAGAGATGCATCAGAAGAAGATACAGGGGAGAAAGAAAAATGGTAGACAGAAAAAAAAAATCACAAAAAACCCAACAAATAATGAGGACTTAAATTCAACTGCAGAGTGAAGAATCTATTTAAATTCTTGATATTGGGTGAGAGCAGCCAATATTAAAATAAATAAATAAATAAATGTTTCCAGAATTGGAATTAAGTTTCTGCTCTAAGGAGCCCACTGTGTTTTACTGGAGAAGTCTTCAATGCAACATTTAACAAGGAACACCACACTGGGTTCAGAGCCACATCCTCTGGTGTTCCAGTGGAATCACCACCAGGCCACTTCCTGCTCTTGAAAAACCTTTTAGGGTCTCTGATGAGAAGTCCCAGCCACTTCTTCTTTTGAGAGGTCCAACCATGCACATGGATGTTTCTCAAGTCTGGCAATTGGGTTGGTACCCAGTCTGTTGTTCAAACTGGTGCTGTTGAGTATGACTCTCGAGTGTGTACTGGGAGGGGAGAAATTTCCAACGTTGTGATCTCCATCCTTTCTTCATCCTAGCAAAAATGTGGCTAAGATGCTCCATCCTTGGTGCTGATGACACCGTGGGCTTGCAGCAATTAGCTGCATGCTGCATTTCCACTTATCTGATGCCCAGAGACATCTGTTTATCATATGTTGCACGTCTGATAAGCAACTTTTTTTCTTCTTCCCAAGGCCCGATTAAAGATTCCGATTAATGTAACTTGCTGGAAGGTCCTGTAACACAGCTTTTAAATCAATGTCATGTAAACTTTGCTGGGTTAATCCTGTACATCTGAATTCAGCTAAGAACCAACACTGCAAGGTCAGGCTGTACAAATTGATGGATTTTTATTCCTTTAACCTTAGAAGTGTTGCAGAGAGGGTAATAGCAGCAAGACTTGCTTCTTCCAATTGCTTCTTTTTCCTACACAAGAAAAAGAGGCAGCAGATATTTTCCCTTTTCCTGATGTGTGCATATAAATAGTGTATAGATATATAAATGATATCTTTTTAAGAAATGGGAGGCATTTAAATATGCAAAACACTACTAAAAGTTGTTGCTTCTTTTCATGTGCATCTTATTTTTTCATTTTTCTTGTGAATTGATTTGATGAGGGAGAAAAGGATTCTGGTATTATAAATCAGTAAGGTAATGAAGATTATCCTCCCTGCCTTTTGAATTTATTCTGGTAACACATTAAATAGCTCTAACAAAAAAGAAGGAAAAAAAAATCTCTTTAAAGGCATCTCAGAGCATTCTGTAGCTGAAGAATGTAGCATGAATGTTGCATTAGCAAATCAGCATGAACTTGCAGAAAAAGTACTGTGAGATTCATAGACTCTTCTTGTCTTCTAGGGGCAGATTTCTGCAGTGCCTCTGTGACCCAGAAGTAACAATCTCTTATCAAAGCTCTTTAGTGCCTTTGCACTATCACCAATACATATAAACAAAGGATAAGGAAGCTAATTCTTTGTGTGGATAACTTTCTGCAGGAAAATGCAGCCTGTAAAACAGCCTGTGGCAGCAGTTCATCTTTATCAGGGGTGTATTTTATTTATGGAATTCAGCACCACAGGCATTCTTGTTTCTTTCTTTGACAATATTTTGCATTTCCCATATCCTATTACTTCATTTTGTTCAAGCATAAATGTTGGCTCGTTGTAAAGACCTGCTGGAGGCGGTTTGGCTTTGAGTCCTGTGGCTTTATTTTCTCTCCTTAAACCTGAGAACCTCTCTGAAATAATAATTGTGAGCTTATACTAACTGGATCTTTTTTTTTTTTTTTTTTTTTTGTCTTTCTTCTGCTGTTTAATAGCAAATGTTAAAGCCAGCAGAGAGGTTTCAGGGAACATCTTTCTACCAAAAAGAGAGCAATGCTGCCTTTGTGCCTCTTTGCAATGCATCTTCAAAGCCAATGGAAGCCATGAGATTGGGTCTTGGTCCATGTTTGAGTGCAGGATACCACTAGTCAGCTGTCTGGCAGCACCTACCCTGAATGACAGCAGCCTGCTGAAATCCTACCAGCAAGTTTTACTTCTTCTTTGGAAAAGAAAAACACAGTCCAGAAGGTTGTTGTTCCTGCAGACAAGGACAAGCCAACTCTGACATGCTCCTCCAACCATGTTCACATCCCTTTCTCCCTGGAGGTTCATCCCACTTTCCTCTCCTCCTAAACTTGGCAGTTTCACCTTTTCCCTTTGTTCTTCCATGAGGTTTATGTATTTCATCAGTACCAAACGGGGATTTTAACTGGAGCTCCTTCTGCTGGCAGGATGACCCCTTTGCACAGAAGAATCCCCCTGCAAATCCAGACAACATCTCTCCTTTTTTTTTTTTTTTTTTTTCCTTTCTCTTCACATGTACATCTTCCCAACAAAGAGATGACCTTAATAAAAATATATGCCCTAAAAGTTGTAAGATGTGCCTGTCACCTATAGCTTGTTATTGCAGTGAGAGGAATTTGAGCTCCGTGGTTCACTTTAAAGCTGGATGAACATTATGGGGATCTTTCAGCAACTTCAGTTGGTTTGGTAATGAGCTGGATGCTGCATGTGGAGATGAAGGAGTCCAGAAATGTGAGAAGTCATGCTCTGAGTTTCTTGCACATTATTTCAAAATCAACTTGATCTCTCTGCCTGTGTTTTGTTGGATGGTCACTCCTTCGCCTACCAGATACTTCTGTCAATGACTTCATCCTGGGAAGACTTGGAAAGGCACAAATTCCTGGCAGCCTGATTTCTTACTATATCCGCCTGGTTATGCTTAGGGATGTAGACATTCCTCAGCATTTTAGCCACCAGTGATGTCTCAGAGAAGTCCAGTTCACATCAGACACCATCCAGCTGCCAGCAATGCAATAAACTTGTGATCAATTTGGTAATTTTCCATATTAACTCACCAGAACCCAGTTCCTTAGGTGGGGAAGCCCAGCAGCAGCCCTTCCCTCCTCAGTCACCAAGCTCTGTGTGATTAGCTTGGACTGTGTCTGTCCTGTGGAGTGTTCATTTGGCCACCCATTGTGTTGCTGAATTCATAAAACTATATTGAACTCATAAGAAAATTCTTAAATCTCTCAGTAAAGGTGACTGGCTCAATAAGCTTTTCTGAACTTGAGCTGGTGCAGGATCTAGGTGATGCATGTAAGTAGCATTTATGCAGAAAAGGGATGTTCTGTAAACAGTTATTTTTTACTTTAAAAATCTAGAATAGCCTTATTCAAGGAATCCTAGCTTTCTTTCCTTCCTCTTTCCCTTTTCCTTATAACAATATTGCTAATAAAACAGTTTCTTACATTGACTCAGTAAAATAAAAATCCAAAGGGCAATAATAAACATTATTTTGTAACTTTCAAGAGCCCAAACAAATAAACTTCTGCAAGCCCTGTGTATTTTAGAACAGAAGTAAATAGTAAGAATAAAGTGAGGTGAAATGGAGTAATCTCTCAACACACGAGAAATATTTCCATGAGGCCACATTTCCAGTGATATTGTACCTGAGTGACCAAATGTAATTTTCTCCTTGCTTTCTAGGAAAAAACCAAAACAAAACAAGATGCTGGTCCATGGGTCTGTCTGGTGTACATTTTCCCCTTGCAGAGTCTGGGAGCCAGTGCTGGCAGGTGGCACCCAGCATCCTTTCTTGGGACACTGCTTCTTGGCCATAGTACTACCCACATCCCATCGTGGGCCCTTGTCTTGGCTTAGACAAGGTATGCTGGACAATGTCTCTGAGCCCATACCACAAAACAAATCTCATCCCTGCACATATTCCCACACATCTAATGGACCAGGAAGGAAAGAAGCCGTCTCTATCCTCCGCCCGGTGTGGAGCTGAACCTCAAAAGCCACTTTTCTCATGCAGCACCAAAATAGCCATTTGCTGTAGATGGCTCTGTGCCATCCTTGACCTAGGCTGCGTTTGAACTAGGCGACCTAGAAGTGAAAGGCTCAGTATCACGTTGCCAGTTCCCCCAACCATCTGTCCTCCTTCAGTGAGCTTCCTTCAAAAGTCCCTGCACACTTCATAAACATCCCAGCCCTCCTCACCCCTCCAGCTGCCCCCTTCCTCTAGGAGAAACAGCAGTTTGAAGGAAATACCACTCATTTTTTTTCTTTCTTTTTTTTTTTTTTTTGTATTGAATCCGACATCCGTGATTTGGCAAAAGCGAAAGTTGTTCCTCCATCCTGCCTTTGAAACCTGTTGGTGGGGATAGAGAAGACAGGGACAAAACCCTCTCCTGGTGGACATGATGCAGCACGTGGTAGCAAAACCTCCTCTCGTCTTTGAAGACCCAACAATAAAGCAAACTTCCATTTCCTTACCAAAACATCGTCATGTCACAACCCTGAGAGCTCCACCTTCCCTTTCAAGAGGCTGGAAAGTGGGACTTTAGACAAAGAAAAATAGTCTCAGGTGGGTTCACCATGGATCATTTTGACTATATTTTAAACATTTAAATGTCAATGCTTAGTCATAGACAAGACATGATTCTTATCTAGCTACATGTGGCTTCCAGTATAAAAAAAAATTGAACTGGTGCCATTTCCTGTTGGAGAGAGCTTAAACACAGGGGTGACAAGGGCACATCTATTTTGGATCCCTATTTTAAAAGCCTCCAGATATCATAGAAATCAACTGGCACAAACAGAGGACTTTGAATTTCTTTCATGGCGGTGGCAAATCACGTCTATCAATGAAACACATACTTAGCGAAGCGGAAGTGAGCACCAGCAATACTTCAATCAGCTTTGGCATATGTATACATTGTTCTGTTTGATCTCGTAGGATGCTGGATTTAGATGATATAATACATTCTGGTTATCTTCCTAGAAGTTGGAGGGACGTAAGGAGATATCCACTTTCACAAGATAAAATTAGCACCTCTTTATTTTTCAGATAAACATTCCTCTTTCTTTTTTTTTTTATTTCAGGAAAGCACTGATTAGAGTTACAAAGCATACCAATGGGTATGAGTTTATTCATATTCAACCCAAATCCTATTTATAATATAAAGGAAATAACATTGGTATTACACAGGGCAACTTGGACAGCCTGGATGGAGGAATAGCGAGCTACAGTCAGGCAGGTCTCTTCAAAAGCGCCGAAAGCTGCTCCTCTCCAAGATGATGGTGGGAAAATAGAGATTTCACTTAAAAAAAATGGACATTTACACCAGAAAATGGTCATCCCACACTGGTCTTACTGTATCGTTTGATAACATCACCGCTGAGCTATGAGCTTAAGCTACAAAATATGGTCTTGAATTTTGGACACTAAAGATTCAATGTGTTTTCTTCTGTAGCCCATCACCTCGATTTAGTTCCCACCTACCTCAAGTACCTACAAATGCTACCCAGATCATCTCACAAAACTCTTATTTATGGCTAAATTTAATGTTTTGAAGCAACCCAGCGCAAAGGTTTATTTTGTTAAGGCAAAGCATAGACCGCTTGGGCACGGGAAACGGGTTTCTGGGTAGATCTGTGTGAATAACGGATTGTTTGGTTCACTTGCCGCTCCAAACAATTGGGAGAGAAAAATGGTTTCCGGTGAATTAAGCCTTTTGTACAACATGGAAGGCCTTAATGGACCTTTGAACTATTTTAAAGTAAAGAAATAGATTGCATTATCTGCAATGCTTCATTTAATGTCAAAAAGAAAGGTGGTGACCTTCAAAAGCCTTTTGATGGTGAGAACAATTCCAGTAAAAACAACATAATTTTATTTTTCGTATCGTTTTGTTCAACTTCAATCTCTCTATTTCAGTTTTGGGGGGAAAATCATTTGATTGAGGTCATTTTGCTGCTGTTTGTGAAAAAGACAGCTCATGGGCTTGACAGGGTGAACTTCACGCTACTGGTAGAATGATTGACCTCCAGATAGCTGTACACTCTTGCATCTTGTTTAGGGACAGCACCATAATATCGCTTTGAAATACCCATCATCCCAGGACGGGTGGTTGAAGTGAGCACAGAAGTCCCATCTCAGACCCTCAGGGGTCTTCTCAGGGCTGGATCTGAGCTACGTGGCATTGGTGGAAAGATCTAACAACGTGGGCAGAAACTTCTCCTTTGACAAATGGCCCTCGAAAAGTGATTTTACATTTCAGGGATGAACTTAAGTAGTGGAAGATATGATCAGTTGAAATATTACTTGAGGCCTTCGTTACCAGGGTATGATTTTGTACTGCTTGCCGATGCAAAGCCTTCCAGCTTAATAAGCTATGACAGAGCAAGAATCCTTTTACAGGGAGAAAACGAGATCGTTTTCAAGACCCAGTTTAGCAACTTCTCAAATATCTGTTGTTGTCTGTCCTGTTAATTGGCTGTATGGCTGCATTTTGTGTGGGCTTGCCATTAGAATGTCAATAAATACTGTGACTGAAAATGAAATTTGATGCGGAACGGGGTTGAGTGGTTTGGTGCTGAGAGTTTGACCGTGTGCGTTGGTCATGGGATTTTTGGTGGACACTGTAGAGTAGCCTCATAAAATGTAAAAAAGATTATTTCTATTTAAAAAAAAAAAAAAGATCAGGCAGTAGCTTTTTAAATGGAATATGATCAAAGACTTGCAATTTAATGGTACTGAGGTTTTCCTAGAGAAGAGGCAGCTACAGAAAGAGTTTTTTCTCTAATCACCTCTATGTCCCTGAGTCATTGAGGTCTCAAGTGTTTCCCTGTGGGACACAGACGGGAGCTGATATTCCTCCTGGCATGAGGAGTGGAAAGAGCCTGTTTTGTGACAATCTCAGCACACAAAGGTGCTGGCATGGAAAGCAGAGAGGGAGAAGATGTAAATCAAGACAAAACAGCTGCCGTGGGTCTGTGAGGGAGGGGATGCCCTGAAGGGAGCAGGGAGGATCAGGTCAGGATGTACAGTGGGTCCAGCATGGCCACAGCTCACTCATCACTGGCATTTCACTTTTTAACTCAACCAGCAAATGGGCTTTTCTCCTTGAGAAGCCCCAGATTATACATTCTCCCTACAAAAAATTCAACTCCCCCATAACACCCTCCTTGGAGAAATCAGTTAATATCAGAGAACCCAAGTGATGGGAGAAACTGGGAGGTAGTGGTGTGAGTTGGCAGGCTGGCAAGGACAGATCCTGATGCTGATGTTGGAATATTAATAGCGAGCTCACACCATGTGGATCTTTTTCCCCTCATGCCGACAGAAACTGTTTGTCTTCTATTGTCCAAATCCTTCAGTTTGTGGTCGCCTGAAAACAGCAATTTCCTGTGGAGGAGACTGAGGGGATGCTTAAGTCACTGTAATAGAAGGTTATGTTAAATAATATTTTAAATTATATATAAAAAAGAAAAAAAATC
>JAOEGS010014455.1:42591-60634 GCA_025447755.1 Corythornis vintsioides
GAAAAAAAATCATTATCAAATGCAGAAAAAAAAGAAGAAGATGCTAAAGCTGCCACAGGCTGCACAGGACAGGGTCTTGCAAAGTCTGCAGAGCTTGTTGCCCTGAAAGTCAAAATGAGGGGGATAAAAGAAACTTTTCTCTATCCATGAACATTTCAATACATTTGCAATCACGGCCTTGGCATCCCCCCGAGAGCTCAAATTTCATGGAGGGGGGGGTGTGTGTGTGTGTGTGTGAAAGAAACTGGAACATTGAGCTGTCCCAGCAAAGAGCCACCATCGCTACAATTAGCTGCAGAAGCCCAATTTGGGGTTTTTCTCATTAACCTGTCATGTCAAATGCTGTATGATAAGATGGTGAAAATCTGGGGGAGGAGTGGCAGTGGAGGGGTAAAAGTTCATTTTGCAAAGCAAACAAACAGCAAGTCACTTGATTTTACTAATTATCCCAGCCTGGGGCTCTCTCAGCCATTATTTTTCCCCCCCCATCAGCATATGAACAGACAAGATAAGATAGGAGTTGGTATTTTCTAAACTATCCTGGTTGACGGCACATGCAGATAATATGAGGATTCATTTGCAAGCACACCCAGAAGATTAATTGATTTACTTCATGTTAGAGCCATTCCTCATTAGAAAAATAACTGCTGGTGTTTGTGGGGTGTCAGGACACAATACCCTGCTCCAAGTGGTACCCTAGAAATAGCTTTTTGGGTGAAGAAAGTTGGTTTAATTCTCACAAAGGGCAAATTATTGATATTAAGTTGAAATTCTAAATGTGTTATTATAAGTTCTGGGTCTGATCCATTACCCAGTGATGCCAATTCGACGGTATGAGTTGGTTTGTATAGTCTATAGAGAGGATTTTCTATCTGTATTATATTTCTGATATACAGTAGTGTTACATTATGAACGAACATTGGTGCAATTCTCAGACCTGCAATTTCTCCCAAAATACTGGTGAGTACAGGCTTAGCTGGCCAAAAAATTATTGAATTTTGCCAAGAAACTAGCCTGTGTTCCTTCTCTCTGAGGTCAAGTTCTTCATTTTTCTTCAAAACCCACCACCCTTGTGAGGGAAATACAGTAAGCAACTGAGTGTCCTGAGCATGTCCCAACGTGATGAAAACTTATAACCCCACTTCTAGAGATGGGAAAAACAGGCAAATTGAATGATTATGTGGTTAGCCAAGGACCTTATTTTAAGTCAGTGTATAAACATGAAATTCACGCTGCCTGGCCACATTTTCTTCGCATTTTTTTTCTTCATTATATAATAATTAAATGGCTGCTTGAACTGTGTCACCTTTATGGGGTGTCTTTCATGTGCTTTTAGAGCATCTTCACCGGGGGAGAGTGACACACAGCTCAGGTCAGCCAGCTGCCATTGGTACCATTTAAAACCATCAAGCTCTGAACATTACCTTCCAATATCAAATTTGAACCCGAAGCCAACAAAAAGTGTTATGTCAGAAGATGTCTACATCTATAAAGAGCATTTCAGCAACATGTCGCAGCTGGTGCTGTGTATTTATAGCTTGAGGGGAAAAAAAAGAATAAAAAAAAAAGAAAACACAACAGCCAACACACACTGGAAAGGGTAGAAAGTATTTGAAACAGCAAATTTGTCAGTGTTTTTTCTTGCTGCTGAGCCGGACGATGGGTCAGCGCTGGTTTAGATTAGCCCTGTCCCTTGCAATTTGACAGTAGCGACATGAACCTGCAGCGCACGGATCTGGAGCAAAGATAGGAGGAAGGAGGAGGAATTCAGGGAATGTTTTTCCTCAGAGCGCTGGGGAAGCGCCGGCGGTGGGACCGGGGCTGCGGTGACAGCGTTAACACTTCCCAGAGCTGAGGACCCCAACGCTGGAATGGCATTGCCCACCCTGAAAGTGAGAAGGTAACGTTTATTTTTTCTATTTTTTTTTTCTCCCCTTTCTCTCGCTCACTCTCCCATATACTGAATGTATCAAGACCACCAAGAGCGGCACATTTTTTTTCTTATGTTATTTTTTTTTTCATGATGATGTACAATCCGCATTTGTTAATAAAAGAAAAAAAAAAAGAAAAATTCTGCCTGAGGTCATCCACCTAGATTTTTTTATTATTTTATTAAACAGGAAACGGGTTTCAGATGTTTGGATGTTAAAAAAGTAAGGCTGCTAATCTGCCTACCCGCTCAACAAGCATTGACAACTGTCAAACCTTTTCTCTTTACATTACTGGCTTAAGAGCCCAGTTAGGTATGTGCTTAATTTTTACTTTTTTTTTTTTTTTTTAGGTCAGCACAGTATCTCTCTCATGCAACCCCTTGCTTTCTGGATTCGCTTGCTAACACCAAGCAAAGCTGCCTCGGAAAGAGTCACCCAGTGTTTACCGTACAGTCATCACAAGCTGTTCTGGAGATGAGCTCTTCAAAGAGCAGTTTGAGGAAAAGTTTGAAGAGCTGCAGCTTGGAGGAGGGTGTTTGTGGCTGTGGGATGTGGGGCGCACACCAAAACCCCCCAGCTTTTAACTGGCGATAACTAGATGAAAATTAATCTACGTTTCTAGGTTTCTTTTCTAAATAACTGCTGTTTTTCTTTCCTTCTTTTTAGCCCACGCAGGAAAGATCAATAACATTCCGCTCATATTCCCTAGAACAGAAATACCCCAACGGGTGATGCCTGAGACCCTGAGTGATGTGGGCTTGGCATCAACCACCATTTCTGGTGTGGATTTGGCCCGGCGACAGCCACGATGTGGTTTTTCCCACCAGCTTGTCCCACGTTATTCCCATTTCTGATGTGCACGCTATTCCCATTTCTCATTTCAAAGGCACATTGGATTTGAATACGTCACATGGAGCCCAAACCCAGTTCCTGACATGCATGAGAATAAAATTAAATTAGTGAAGCGCCTCGTTAACAAGAACACTGAAAATAACAGATAAAATATCTGAGTTGTGCTCTGTTTCAGGTAAACCCCGTGGACTGGCATGGAGATTTAACCAGAAAAATGCTGAAGAGCATGTTAATTTTTTATTAAAACCTATCCTTTTGGAGAATATTGCTGTGCTCTGTGTGTGCCATGTTCAAAATGTTCTCCTGTGATGTAGGAAAGCAGGGAGAAAACACGAGCAGCATTTACTGGCTACGTTGAAAGAGGAGCGACCTGAGTGCTGAAGGATAAGGTTGTGCTATTCTAGCAAAGGCAAACCGAGCCCCAGAAAATATTTTCCCTGCTGAATAAAGAAAACAACTTTGCGACGTTACTTTGTACCATCGAATTAATGATAGTTTTTCTTTCTAAGCCTTCTAGAAACAAAGCCTGGCTTCTGACCTGGAATTAAATGGCAGCGATAATCCGCCGTTAAAAATCTATGCTAAACATACACAGCATTAAAAAAAATAAAGGCAAAGAATAGGGCTTTTTTTTTTTTTTTTTTTTTTTTGCATCAGTTCAACAAACACAGAACATGTCCTGTTTGGTTAATTTGGACTCAGTTATATAAAAAGCCTTGCACTACAAAATACAGTTGCATAAAGACATTATATTCAGTAGGGAGATGTAGCAGAAATTTTCTGTGGTATGGTAATTTGTGTTCTTCACAAGAAAGGGGGAAAAAAAAGAAAAAAAGAGCTACGAATGTTTATGTCTCAATTTTGGGTAAAGACTGAAGAAATTGAGAGGTACACCAGAAGCACAAGCTTACCACATAGTTCTCTGAACAAATAACCACATTTAATCTAAAGTATGTACTTTGGGAATGTTATTAATTCAGACAATCAATTACCTGTTGTTTTGAGTTGGGTTTTTTTTTTTTGCTAAAAGCAATAAAAAAAAATATCTATATCTTGACATCAAATTAAAGCAAAAAAAAAAACCAAAACCAGCAAAACCAACCCTTCTTCTTGGCACATCCCCTGTAACAAACGTGGAAGCTTGCTGATGACCACAAATATATTGTAAAAACGTGTAAACCAAAGCCAGTGATATTTTCCAAAAGAACACCTGGAAGGTGTAAATCAAAAATATTGTAAACACGTCAGCTGGGAACATACGACAGGCACACTGGGTTGCTGTGCACCCAGCTCATCGGGCTTTGGAAATCCGAATCGATAAATCAGGGGATGAACCTTAGACTAATAAACAGTCCTTTTAAGAAAAGGAGATATTCTCTGCCCCTGCAGCCCAACGGCAAACCAGCATGAGATGATTTTTGTTACCTCGAGACAAATACCAGAGGACGCTTCCAATAATGTGATTTAGGGAAAAAAAAAAAGAAAAAAGAAAAAAGAAAAAAAGAAAAAAAAATTGCTGCTCAAAGGAACTCTCAAAAAAATTTAACTTGGCTTGTTTTATGCATTGTTTAAATTAGAAGCAAAACTAGTAACACTACCAACAATTTAGCTGTTATCTTAGAAATACGTTTCAGGCATTTATTTTCCCCCTTAAGCTTTTTAATTGTTGGTAAGACAAAAATGTTATATTTTACTTCTACTTAATATTTTGCATTTACATTATGTTTCACATTTACATCTACATTTTACTTCTACATAATATTTTGCATTTACATTATGTTTCACATTTACATTGTATTTTACATTTGTTATATTCTACATTAACATTATATTTTACACCTACATTATCTTTTACGTCTGCATTATATTTTACATTTATATTTTACACCTACTATATATTTTAAATCTGCCTTATGTTTTACATTTATATTTTACACCTGCATTATATTTTGCACCTACATTATGTTTTACATCTGCATGATGTTTTACATTGAGGTTATTTTTTACATTTATATTGTAGTTTACACCTACATTATATTTTACATCTGCATGATGCTTTATATTTAGGTTATATTTTACATTTATATTTTACACCTACAATATACTTTACACTTACATTGTACTTTACACCCCCATTTTAATTTACACCCACATAGTATTTTACACTTAAGTTGTCTTTTAAACTTATGTTGTCTGTTACACCTACAGTATATTTTACACTTATATTATACTTTATACCTACATTATACTTTACATTCCCATGACCAAAGACTTGCAGTGAAGCAAAAGAGATGGAGGAAGAAATTTGGAGAGCAGATTGATGAAAAAAACCCAAAACATTGCAAAGCTCAGAGCCGGCAGGACCAGGCTCCTTATTTTGCTGTACTGAAAAAAAACCCCAACAAATCAAAACCTGAGGGGGTTTTTTTCCCTTATGGTTATCTTGGTGGACTGAAAGAAGCCCTATTAAAATGCTATCTTCTGGAAAGCGTCATAGAGGCATGAGGTGGGTAAACATTATAAAAACAACCCCTAATAAAATTTTTATTGCTTTACATTTCTGTACATTTTACGGCCAGCGCGGGGAAAAAGAAACGACAACGATTCCTCTGCCTTGGGAGAGCAGGGCAGGAACTTTTTTTTTTCTTTTTTTTTTTCTCCTCGCTTTCTGCTCATCAAAATAAATAAAAACTCTGAAACCCGTTCATTTCTCCAGCCTTCGGGGGAAATATTTCATGTTCAGGATAAGCCAAGGGGAAAACGAAAGGCTAAATGAACCTCGAGGAGCTAAGCTGCATGTTATAAACAAATGTTGTCCTTTTTGGACACCTCCATATTTTCGTGCGTCACCAAACAAGGCACTTTATTTCATGTCTGTATGTGTTGCCTGATTTAAAATATACAGGGAAAAAATCTGCATATGTGTGCACTTCATATACCTTCTAATTACTAAGCTGGTCGGTCGACGAGGGGTTTAAAATTGCTCCCCAAAACCCAGTGTAGACTTTTGCTTCCTGAGTAGGTATTTATAGCTTTGAATGAATCAAGTCAGGAACAAAAAGGGAAAAAGAAAAAAAAAAAGAATATAAAAAAAAAGGTAATTGTGCTTGCAAGTAAGTATTTAAATATTTACACTTTAAATATATTTGCTGCCAGCTTCTGTTAGCGAGAAGAAAAGTAATTTGGGAAATTACAACCCTTCCTATTTCCCACATTTTTTAGGATAACAAATGCATATCTGAATTTAGCATGCCCTGAAGCTTGGCTGGCCGAAGTCAAAGGCAAAAAGTGAGCCCCAGCTGAGTACTCCCCGGAGTGAGGGTGCTGCTGGGGCAGGAGGGCTGCAGGGTTCGGGAAGTGAGAAGGTGAAATGTGTCTCCTTTGGACTGGAAAGCCTGAATCTCTCCGGGCAGCTCTTCCCTTGCGTGCAAACCCAGGCGGGAGGCGTGCTGATTTCTCATGTTCTGACCTCAACCAACCAAACATCAGGATGCTCATCCTCACCCTTTGCCAACACACATGTTGGTGGGTGCTTGGCCTTAGTCATGTTTCCCCGAAGCCCTCCAGAGAGGCAGCACAAGGGAGATGATGTCTGGGGTCATGTAAGTGATGTTACATCCCGTACCCAAGTCTACACCCCATCTGGAACCATGCTGGGAAGTCCAGGGTGAAGGATGAGCTGAAGCATCAGAGGGATGAGTAAGTAGGAGATAACATGAAGCTACAGGGAAGATGGGTCCCTGCAGAGCCCAATCTTGGGTCAGGGCACCACCTCCAGCACCCTTCCTCCTGCAGGTGCTGCAAGTGATCAGCCCCAGCACCCTTGAAGTGAATTATTTTAATCGTACATAATTATTAGTTTCTTCTTCTTGTTGTTATTAGTATTACTATTTTTTTTTTCTTTGGCTTCCTTGGCATCTATATAGACAGGGTTTTTCCTGTGAGCATTTCTGTTTCCTGATCAGGAGGAGGAAGCAGATTCACTCATGTCAAACAGCGTTTGAAACCAAAGGGGTGGTTTGAGTCCTTCCTGCTAGTGAGGATCTGTTCCTTTCATATTTTTTTTTTCTCATGTCAAGAAGCCACCAACATCTCTTCCAAAACAATACACTGAGGTGTCTAGATCCCACACCACTGCATGCTCAGCACAGGTAGACATGACTTATTGGTCATGGGTTTTCTCTGTGACCTGATTAATTACAACAGTCACACCACCTGCAAGCTCATCCTGGGATGACAAGTGAGCTTTGAGATTATTTTGATAAATCCTGATGATTCATGGGATTTCATTACAGGTCTGCAGGAACTAAACCTTGCTTAGATCATTGTTCACTAGCCTCAAAGTGTTTGCAGCAGTTCCTATGTCTCTTAGACATGGGACAGATGTCTGCCAGGATCCCTCTGTGTGATTATATAGCACTGGTGGATAAATGTTTGTGAAACCTGTTGAGAGCCTCTGATGGAAGCTTGCAGTGGGAGTCAGAGCATTATCAATACCATTCACCAGATCCAGCAAAAGCAGGTGTTGTTTTCTGTTAGCCAGAGACATTTCCATGGGCCAACACCCCTGTTTTGTCCTTTCTTCTTGGTTCATCTCTCCTCCAGGCTCTGCCTCTCCCGTGATCCAGTCCCATAGTGCAGCATTGGCCTCTGTCTTGCCCTCGAGGTGCTCACCGAATTGCTGAAGCCAAAATTAATGCTAACTAAATAATCCTGATGACACAGCTTTGTGGTTACAGATGTTTTATCACCTTCTTTATATGATGAAGGGATAAAATCCAACAACCCCCTCAATGACGTCAGATGCTGTTGATTTAATGGATTCTTGGTAAATATGTTCTTCAGCTAATGCTCACCAGGGCAAATTGTCCTGTAAACCTGTGCAAACAGCACAAGGGTGCAAACACCAAACCACAAACTACTCAAGTATGTGGTTCCTCTTGACATCAGGTTTCCTTCAATAATCCAGTGGGTTAAGTGTTTTCAGTTTTTGCCTTGTTTAATTGCCACTGTTGTGTTTTTTCTCCTCAAGCTGATCATACCGCAAGCTTAGATGAAGAAGAGAAGAGCAGAGATCCCAGCAACCAGCTCTGCTTCCTTTTGAAATTCCCATATGATCCTCACCTCCAATTATAGATTTTTTGGGGCCAAAACTTGTCCTTGCTTGTTAAAATCAGAGGCAACTTTCCCACTGACTTCAGTCAGGCTAGGATTTCACTCTCCCTCCTTTACCTTTTCATCATTGACCACAGTGTGAAAAGCTTTGGTTGGGAGCTTACCCAAGCAAGAAAAAAAAAATCAGCTGGACTCTGGAAATACTATTGTTTACTTTAAAGCACATTTTGTTTCCATTTCGCTATAAATATAAATTAAGTGAAAATCTGCTGTTGTGTACGGCCTGTCACTTCAGCAGCAGTTCAGCAGAATTTCTCATACGGCCTCTCCAGCCCAAGGAAAATCATTGTGGGGATGCTGGGTCCAAACCCACAAAGCGTCTCATCCTTTTGATGCCTCTGCAGATCACTGGGAGCTAAAAGTTCCTCTGTCTTGGGTAAAAAAAGAATTAAGAAATGAAATCTCACCTCACAGCAAGCTGAGACTGCGCATCCTTCAGAGGGGAAAAACAGCAGCAGAAAATTCAGAAAGATGCCACAGACTGGTGTTTTTAACAACGGCCTTTGCATGACAATGTGGGTTCGCATGCAAAATCTTTTGATATTTGCTCTGGTGGAAGAACTTGTGCTGGAAGTGTTTCCCTTAACTAGCATTTAAATCAGACCATAACACAGAAGATGAGCAGGAAAAGCAGACCGCTAGGAAGGCAAAAATGGAAACTAGATGTAAGCTGCCTGCACTCGACTTGCTGAAAAGCTTTTGTAATACCTTAAGCTCTTGTTTATTCAAATTAAAATGTACCCGATCCTTGAAGCCAAGACCTGCTCTTGCCAGAAGGACTGGCACGTGCAGAGCAGAGTCCTGGTTTGGTACCCTATGGATGAAGTATTGGAAGAGCCATGGGAGAGATCATGGGTTTAAACACAATTTTGTACCCCCCTAGCCCCACTTTGCAGCCCTGTGACGCAGCCACTGTGCTGAGACCCATTGGAGAATTAGGGAAAGATGTGATTATTTTACCACACATCTCCTGGTCTTGCTTTGGCATCTCAAAAGTGCTACTCCCAGGACATGGTTCTGGAAGGGAGATTGCCTTTCACAGGCAAAGATCAGGAATTGAGGAGCACACATGATCTCAATGGAAATCTGCTCTAGGCTGTGGTGTTTTATTCTGATTTTAAAGGATATCTTCAATTTTATTATGCAAATACAAAACCTGTAAAGAACAAACCCAAGTCCTCAGTTTAAGATTTTCTCTGAAAAGTAATTCTAGTTTAAAACCAGCACCAGTGTGGGGAGACCTCCTCCTGTTACATGAGTTTTCTCCTCACTGCAAATGCAGGGACATTGTGCTGAAAGACACATACTCTGGGCTCTGTAGACATTCATATGAAAAGTTATTGTTTACAGATCTGTCAGAGATTTAGCTTTGATGATATAACGTTGGCAAATGTCATATGGAACTTCCCTGACACTGTTTTTCTAACAAATGGCTCTTTTTCTCTGCTCTTACAGGGAAAAAAAAAAAAGGAGTTTGAAAGGACCCTGGAGCTTAAAGCCATTCCAGTTTTGCTCAACATCTACCAGATTCAGTTTGATAAAATATCTGAACTCACACCACAAAATTTGTCTCCTGGAGAGTGTTGTTGCTACTCCAGTGCCATCACTAACAGGAAAAAGTGCCCTTTTATTAAATATTGTGCAACGTTGATTGAAAATAGTGTCAGAAATGAGCTGTCTGCCATATTTCTAGCATAGTTGAAGGTCTCAAGATGAGCAGGGCTGGCAAGAAAACGTGGTGAGCTTTTCAGGAAGTTCTCAAATGCCACAAACAGTGGTTCAGCAGGAAGAAAAATCTCTGTTAAAGTGAGACAGGGAAGAAGGGAAAGACACCTTCAAATAGCAGGGGGAAAAATTCAGCCCTGATTGGAGGTTTGAGGGAGCTCAGTTCCTACCATACAATGGGAGATGGAAAAATGTGCACAAGCTGGGAGAGCAGGAGAGACAAAAGTATGACCAGGAGGCTTTCTATTAGGCTTTATTATCTCTTATTTTAGAAACTGAGGCAGACAAAGGGGGAAGAGACTGCACATCTCACTTCTTCACTGTGAGGGTAACAGAGCACTGGAGCACAGAGAAGTGGTGGAATCTGTTCCTGGAGACTTTCAAAAGCTGTTCCTCTGTGATCTACTCTGTGTGATCCTGCTCTGGCAAGGGGGGTGTTGGACTAGATGATCTCCAGAGGTTCCTTCCACCCCCTACCATTCTATGATTGTCATCTCAAGGTGTCCCCAGCCTGCAAAATACCTACCACAGTTTCCCATCTGGTATTAATATTCTCTCTGTGTTTTAGGAGCTGCCTTGAGAGATGCCACAACTCAGCTGCTTCTGGCGGTGGCAGGGGAAGGTGGGGGGACAATTCAGGTAACTTTAAGCACCTACTCTGATATCTCTTTGCTGGGACCACGTTCCACGACTGCTACTTTGCACTGGGTTGTTGTGGAAAACGCGTTTCATCCCTGAGTGGGCAAGGAGAGGTGAAGTTGGGACAAAAAAAAAAGAGAGGTTCCTTATTCATAAAAGATGTGTGTCATTAATTAAGGGCACATGGCATGAGTGTCTTTCACAACTTTGCCTGATGAAGCTTGGCAAAGCAGACCAGGCTTGTGGTGGAGGGAAACTCTGTCCACAAAAATGAAAATCCAAGCCAGGAGAAATTCCTTGAATTTGACCATCTGAGATCTGTAAATGAACTGTCGAATTTCCAAATATGCATTATTTAGCCCTCAAAAAAAAACCCCAACCAAAACCCAACCTCTCTTGAGCTGAGTAATCACAGAAGAGCAGGTGAACACCTTGGAAGCTGCTTCTCACCATACCAGGCTGTCTGGGGCTGGAAAGTGATGCCTGCAGGGGATGGCATCTCTCCACCAGCACCCAATGGCCACTTTTGGGAAGGCACGTGTAAATCAGAGCATGACAAGTGGATGTGCTTGTTTGTCTTTTTGCTTGGATATAAGAGAAAAAAATCCTCCTAAAGGTGTCTAGGGGATTCTCTGGACCTGGCCAACCACCAGGGGACTCGTCACAAAGTTGAAGTGCTGTAGATGACAGCACATGGGTATTTTCTGCATCCATCCTTTCCCTTCTTACCTACAGCAAGGACATTCTCATCAAACTCTCCCTCTTGTTTCTCACTTGAAGAAGAAAGGTTCTCTGGACACTGTCCAGAGCTGAACTCACTTGCCTCTGACAAATAAAACCCAGTGTGGGCTCCAATTTTACGTTCCACTCGAGTCTGCTATCCTTAAAAAGCATGTTGCACTTGATTTCTGGCCAGCCAGACAATTTTTTTTTCAATTTTTTCTTTTCCAATTGTCATTATTTGATCCAGCTTCTCAGTCCCAACAAACAGGAAATCCATTATTCATAGCAAAGTAAGAGCGAGGTGCAAACACATCTCTCCAGCTGCTTGTTTCAGGGTGGAAAAGGGCTCATTTCCCTGCTGAGCATCTCTGTCCTGGATCTGAGACAGGTAATTAGCAATCATAATTAGACCCTCACCCTGTAGTGATTTTGGCAGGAAAACAGGGTTCTTGAAAACATTTTAGCCAATGCAGATCTTGCTGATCTCACTGTGGAATAAATGACAGATGGAAAATGGTAGAAAGGTCACTATTGGTTTAGGACTGGTCTCTGGAAATGCAGGATATCTTAGCTTTACCTCTTAAAAAAATGGTAAAAAATCCACTATTTTCAGGTCTAAAGTGTTCAATGCCCAGGAAATGAAAACTTGTGTGCTGCTGGGAAGTGATGCAAGTATCCTACTTCCTGGGTGTTGCAATAAGCTCATCACTCTGGCATGGCAGGTGCTGCTCCAGAGGCATCACACCTGATGCACTTCAAATATCTAAAGCTAGAGTAGTTTCCTTACCTCCTCTGCTGCCTTCTAAGCTGTCCAAGAGAAAAAAAAAAAATAGCCTGAATAAATATGTATTTCATAAGAGTTTGACATGATGGTTGGCTTCATTGGTGGAGTCCATCAGAGGGTGGCTGGAGATCTGAGGAAGGAAGTGAACCCACTGTAATGGAAAGTGACCTTGAGCTCTGCAAGTTGGCCACTCCTGTAACCCATGGACAATCAGGATGGCTCATAGACTATGAGAGCAGAAGAGCATGAGTCAATGGTTGGTGCTGCCATCACACAGCTCACAAAGCCCTTTGACTTTGCTCAGGTCAAGCCAGCTGACACCGCCCCATTTCTGGGGCCTGGTGGGAGGGTTGGTGTTAGCCATTGCGTAGAGTTGGACACTTTAGCTACAATCTCAAAACAGCAAAATAAACTCTGCTGGAGGAAATGGCAGCTGGTTTCCTATGAATAGTGAATACCCAGCACTGGAGTCAGAGCTAAGCCTTGTGCTTGATAGGATGTGGAAAAGTCTGGTGAGTTGTCACATTGACTGGTGACTGGTGAGCTTTTGACTCACCCATCACTGGAAGAATAAAATTATATCCATCAGGGAATTTACCTTGGATGTTGCTACCCACACAGGATATCCCTAAGTGGTGCTGATGGAGAAAGGGAAAATGGAGACAAAAGTGACAACTCTGAAAGGCAGGGCAAATCTCCCTCAGGATGCCACACATGGACTGGCTGCCTCCTCAGCAGTATTTTCTTTCCATTTTCCATGTTTCCAGAGTAGACTTTCTCCATGACGAGTGTTTACAGCTGTTTTTCTGGTGCCCTAGTGAAGATGCTGGCATTAAAAGGAGAAAAGCAAGTTGCTTCCCTCTGCAAACGGCCTTTGAGCAGTGAGATAATGCTCTTCTCAAAAGTGCGTGCTCACTGCTACTGGGCCATGGCCAAAAGCAGCCTTCCCACTCCTTCTGGAGGTGACAACAATGCACATGTGTGTCATTTCCTGACCTCTGTGGAAATCAATATTCACAGCTGAAAAAAAAGCAAACCTGATTTGGAAAAATTAACACCCACCCCACTCAAAGACTCCACCTTCCAAATTGCTTCACTGCTACGTCAAGTGCTTCCATGTATCTTGCTCTCCACTGCCAAGGCCCTGTCCTTCCCTCAAATGACTCAGCCCCATGTCGTCCCACTGGTCCCCATGGGAGGGAATGGGAGCCGGTGTGGCGGCGGGTCAGGGATGTCTCACAGCCCTTGAGGCTGCTACCCATCTCCTGCACTCAGCATCTCACTGGGGAGGGATCTCCAGGGAATTGTTTCTAGGGCAATGACAAAGTTTTAACCTAAAAAAAAAATTCCTATAAATTATCAAAATACATCTAGGCAGGGCTGTATATCCTTGACACACCATGCAGTCAGAGCCATCCTGCATCCAAGATTACCCGAGGCTCTTTGCTCCTGGACCTTCTTCAAATGTGCACTGAGCTGGGAGCAAATCTGCTTCACCATGGCACAATAATTGGGTTGGTGATGAGTTGGGGAAGCTGCATCTCATTGTCCATTTTTCTAGTAAAAGTTAAAGGGTCAGGGTATTGTATGTGGTTATTTCAGGGGGCATTTGCAGTCCTGGAAAAGCTCCATGCAGTAGGAGCCTGAAGAAGGAAGGCTTGAAACTCTTCCAGTCACTCTATCTTCTTGTCGCTGCATTTTGGCAAAACACAGAACAAATGAGCAGCAGAGTCACATATAAACAAGCTTAAGGTAAACATTATCTGCATGTAGACCCTGATTTATAACGTACGTGCATCGGTTAAAAATTTACTTGAATTTACCACAGTGTTTTAAGTAACGTTATTAAGAATGTAACTTCTTAGGAAAACTCAGTCTGTTTTTAGCCCAGACATGCAATTAGGGGAATTAGTAACACGATACGTCATGTTCAAGAACACACAGATACAGTGGTCAGAAGCCTCATGCAACCCTCTGGAAGGAAATCTTGCTCATAACATATGTGAGCTTTCTCTTACAAGCCTCCTTGTTCTCACTGAGACATAATTCGACCTCTGAGCTGGTGCACTGCCCCTTTCAAGTACTTAGAGGGTGAGGCTGTGGGTTTAATGCCTTCCTTTTTGGGGTGGAGGGAGGAGAAAAGGGGCAATGAAAGGGTCTGCAAACTGTTTGCACCCAGCAAGGTGGCTTGAATCTACGGTGGTGTGGGTGGAAAGAAGCAGACCTTATAATTCACAGTTCTTGAAGGAAAGCAGATGAAATCAGGAGTTTGTTCATGCTCCTTGCAGAGATTTTTGGGGTGTTTCAGTCTGAAACAGGCTTGATAGCCCAGCTTTTTGGACAGGGTTTGGAGGTGCCTGACATAGTGCTGGCATTGGAGAGCAGCACCATGACTTTTAAATATTCAGAGTTCCTGCAGGAGAAGCATAAATCGAGTAACACCTGAGCCGCCAAACTCTAGAGCAAGCCTTGGCACATTATCCTTTTTTTTTAAGACCTAAATGAACAGGTAGAAGTTAAGAAGGACGGGTCAGAGCACAGAGAGTACTGACTGTCCTGTACCTCCTGCCACCACAACGCACGGTCTTGCAACATCTCCCAAAACAATGGCTCTGCAGCTCCTCCACCCCACTGCCATTGGGACCCTGTCTCCTCCTGGGACCATGGAAAATCCCAGAAAAGAGAGAAGAAAAAACAAAACAAAACAAAAAAACCCAACAACATCTCTCCATCACTGCTTCCTTCCAAGACTTCCAGAAACTCCAGCTGAATTTCCCAAATTCAGGAGGTTTTTGGCTAGTTTGTGTAAACCAGAGTCCAAATTTTTGGTTGCTGAACCAAGGCTTGAGACAAGCTATTGAGGTTTCTGTATCACTAGCAACAATCTTTACTTTTGATTTTGTTTTGGTTTAGGCCTGCAGTGCTAGTAAATGATGACCTGATCCTGCTATGTGGACATAAGTGAGGACAGCTAAGAGGATTGGGACCTTCTCAGTAATAGCTGCAAACGACCGAGGATCCCACAAACATGCTGGAAAATATGAAAAAGCCAATGAAGCATGGAAAAGAGTGATCCAAAAAGCTTCCTCCCCCCCTTTTTATTTTTTTTTTTCCTTAAGAAATAATGCATTATCTGGAAATCCCGCTTTATAGTTTAGAATTTGTTTTTGTGTTAGTTTCTTTCAGTGACCTATTCTGAATAAAGAGCAACCGCAGAAATAGTACACCAAAGCAACAGCAGTGGGTGGCAAATTTCTCCATGACCACAAATATCCTTCCATGCTTGACAGTCCAGATTGAAAACATTTTTTGTTGTTGTTGTTGATCTTCAGTCTCAAAGAGGGGCAGAAACAATCGGCTTGCTGGTTTCTTGACAACACCCACCCCAAAAGAAAATTGCTTTCTGCCTCTTCCCCATTGTGTGGCTACCTTCTGTGGAATTTTGGTATAACTGGAATTTTCAAAGCAAACATGGGTTTCTCACCTGATGATGTTGTCTAGCGTGGCTGAAGTTGAACTTGTTGGAGCAGGACTAGAGGAGGCACAAAAAGGATGCGAGAGATGGAACCCCTCTACCAGGCTGGGAGAGCTGGGGGTGTTCAGCCTGGAGAAGAAAAAGCTCCAGGGAGACTTTCTTGTGACTTTTTAGTTCTTCAAAGGACCTATCAGAAAGAGGGGGACAGATTTTTGAGCAGGACCTGTTGAGACAGGACAAGGGGTGATAGTTTGAACTGAAAGAGGGAGATTCAGACGGGAGAAAAGGAGAAATTGTTGGTGCTGAGGGTGGTGAGAGCTTGTCCCAGGCTGCCCAGAGAGCTGTTGGCTGCCCCATCCCTGTCATCATCCCAGGTGAGGTTGTCAGGGCTCTGAGTAACCTGCTCTAGTTGCAGATGTCCCTGCTCCCTGCAGGGAGTTGGACCAGATGACCTCAAAAGGTCCCTTCCCACCCAAAACATTCAATGAGTTTATGTTTATTAAGTGCAATGTCACTTCTTTTTTAAAAAACTTCAAGTTCTTGGCGGATGCCAAACCAGGGACATGCTTCTACCCAAGGAGGAGGATCCATATCCAAAAAAACCCAAGTATTTTCACCTCAAATCACGCACAGCCCCATTATTTAGTATATCCTCACATTTCTGTAGATGGTGTCTTGCACCATAAACCATGGAAGGGAAGACTTGCCAGACATTCATATACTCAAGCATTAGCGCAGGCATGCTTGAGTTCTGATTTGTGCTGGGATTTTTGCAATGCATAAAAACACCAGCCTTCCCTGGGAGACAGAGTCCCAGTTGAGTATCTGTTGGGTCTGGTGTCAGCCCACAACATCTCATTTTTACTACCACACTCCCACGTAATGGAAAGCATCACCCGTTCCCATCTGCAGATGTGCTTCTGTGAAACGTCAGCCTTGTCCTTGAAAAAGTTGTTGCTGCAACATGATGAAGCCACTGAAGGCAGAAGTTTATGACAGGAGCTGTAATCCAGCCCTGCTTCCATGCCCCGTTGTGCACAGCTCGCGTACACTTTGCAAACTTGGGATACTTTCACACAGTGAACCTGACCTGAAACACCAGCAAAGCTCGGTGAGGGCCAAGTGAACATGACTGAAGGGGAAATAACTTCTCAGTGCATTAGTCTGTTGCTTACCTCAAGATTTTACTGGAGGTGAATATATATATTTTTTAATTCACACATTTCTCTTTATTTGGAAAAGCTAATTTTTCCTGACTTCTCTTTGTTTCACTCAGGGTTTCACACTGAGTTCTAAATTGAAGCTGGACAGTTAAAACCACAGTGGGATACGTGTTGTCCTCAGATCTTCCCTTGCAGGGTCTCCTGTACTCACTAGAGTTTATGGTGAGAACAGTTTTCAGCTTAACAGCAGCTCTCTGCAGTCATTTATGCATGGAATTACAAGGCGTGTTGGCCCAGCTCTGCAGCTGTTGTAACTCCTCTTTAGGAGAATGCTGGATTTACCCAGCTCTCAGGTGGTCTCCTTGTATTTATTACTTTTTTGGATGATAGGAGGTCAAGTCCAGTGCAATAGTTTATTTTTTTAGGGGACATGATACCTTCATGGCTCCACAGCTGAATGAGAAGCATGGTCTCTTCACCAAGCACTAAACCCTATTAAACCAGGAGGCTTCCAGCAAGCCCCATGCTCTTCTCTTTGCCTGCTTCTCCTCCCTTTTGGATCAGTGCAGCCTTGTGATGCTTGGGATATGATGTCTTCATCTCCAAAGAGGTGTCTTGGAAATCACCAGCCTTTGTTGGTAAACAGGTCTCTGCCCACAGCTCTCCTTCTGCTTCACTGCTCCTGGGACAAGATGTAGAAGCTTTGTGGAAGTTCCAACATCAACAACCCAATTTTGAGGGCTGGAAGCTCCTATGAGGCAGAAAACAACCCAAACTGGCCCCAACATCCTCTCCTTCTTCCCGTGCCAGCGCCAAGCAGGGATGCTCTGGCTTCCACGTGCCTCAGGGGACATCAGGGATGGCTGGTCCCCACTCAAAGTTGTTCCTCATCAGTAGATGACAGCACCTCATTTTGACAGAGGTGTAGAAGTGCTCTGTTAATTCGACTGCCAGTTCAGCCCTTGTTTGTTGTTGTTTTCCATGAGAACACAATATGTTTATCTAGCTTTGATTTCTCTTTTTCTTTTTTTGCTTTGTAGCTGAATTAACTAATTATTACTTTCATCTGGTTCCCTCTGAAGGTTCGGATGAAACCTAAATAGTAAAATTGGATGTGAGTGTGTGTATGTATTTATAATTAATAGGTTGTGTACTGAAAGATGTGGGGTCCCAAAAGAACGTGTAAAGAGAAAACGCTCTCAACCTCGATCTTTATTTTGGTTCAACCTCAACAATTTCCTGCGAAGTACAAGCGGTGATATAATACGAGGCAGATCAAACCAAACTCTAATTCTCTTCTGCTTCTTGTGCCAAATGTCATCCCCTTAAGATGTGCTTTTCTCCATCTGGCGATTTTGGCTTCTCTGTGTTCCCTGTAAGTCTTTGGACCTTTTACTAAAATGTTTGTGATATGACTCAGAATAACAAACAAAACACGTAGGACCTTCACTCAGTCGAGCACAATACTGGCAATAAATGGACCTGGCTCAACCAGAGAGTTTTATAGAGACCCCATTAAAACCCAAAGGAGAGAAATAAATCAGCAGCCAATGCTTGACTTAAATGTATATATATG
>JAOEGS010014457.1:0-16843 GCA_025447755.1 Corythornis vintsioides
TAGGTGCCCCTGCTCAGGCAGGGGGGTTGGACTAGATGATCTTCTAGGTCCCTTCCAACCCCTAACATTCTGTGACATCTACTTTCTGTTCAGAAGGACTGAAGATTTTATTTCTGCATTGCAGTAGATTCCTGACCCAGCTGTGACTGTTTTATAGGAAAGATGAAAGGCACAAGACATGCTTGCACTCTCCCATGAGAACTCTAGCATAAGAAGAAAACTATTTTCACATTTTAATGTACATTTATTGATCCATTTCTATGCTTAAGTCAACGTATAGTGAATATGTCTGAATTTAAAAATACTTGCTCTGAATACCTGGGTTTGTTCCCATTCTAGCTCTTTATTGGGCAGTGATCTGTTTTTGTTACATGCACTGGACATGTGAAGTACCATGAAACATCAATCCATGGCCTGGCTTGTTTATCTTACTGTCTTATCTCTGCTTTCTAGACAACACAAGTGTAATGTGTAAACATTTCAGAGCCAAGATATGGTCTGGTATCTGCACCCAAAATTCCACCAGCTCTAAGACACCTTGGACTCCAGAGACAAAACATTTCTAATACCTAAAATTAGAAACCCCTTATATTTATATATATATTTCAGGATTTTAGGAATGAACTTATTATTCACCCTTTTAAGAATCCCTGGTCCAACAGATGAGCCAACACATCATGATGATACTGAGGTCAGGTCAGGTGCTGACATGATTCCAGGCATGATCAGTGGCAACCTGTCTGAACCCTGAAAGGAGACAACAACCTGGAGGAGGAGGAGTATATCAGAGGTTTGCTTTTGATGCAGTCATACAAAAAAAAACCCCAACCAAACAACAAAAATGTGATAAAACATTTCTTTCTCATTTCTTATATGCAGAGTATGTACTCATTCTTGCAATATGCAATTTATTCATCTTTATTTCACATAACATTCAGACACAATGTTGGATATTAAAAAAAAAAATAATTATTCTACATATTTCTGTTCCTAATGTCAAAAAAAGTCATACTTGGTAAGTTTAACTGATAAGATGGGCAGCTGGCATGAACTTTTAACTAAACTGTGTGGAGTAATGCTGACAGACAGGTTGAAAACACCATACAGTTACTAACAGGAACTAAAGCTAAAACTATGATGGATTCTTTAAAAGACAAAGTCCATCTGAACACCTAAACAACTCTTTCACTCTAAGGTATTAAATATGAGAGATTATTGTAAGACTCTTTTGCAAAGCCTTTAAGACAAATAAAAATAGACTACAAATGAAACACAGAGTCTGACTCTTCAAGCCTGATGGACAAGTCCTCCCTGGCCTTCAAAGGAGTTGCTGCCTGGCTGTAGTTCTGATAATGTTTCATAATTCTATTTTAATTCCCAACCCACCATTTTTTTTATTTATTTATTTCAAACCACAGGCACAAAGTTAATTTAAAAAGAAGTGTGTCTTTTTTTCTTTCTCCTCTGAGCTTGACACCAAAGCTTTTGCTAAAAAATAAATCCCAAAGCCCATTTTTAGTAGCTTGCTGCTGAAAGCAGAGACTCCTGATTGCACAAACTCATATACAAATGAGCAATGAGGAATTAAACTTCTAGATACACTCAAGCTAAATGAATCAATTATTTCCAAAAGCAATCCAAACAGTTTATAGGAAGCAAGTAATCAGTAAACAACAAAAAAAAATCCCCAACAAACCAGAAGAGCATCATAAACCTACTAAGAATACACAGAATAAAATGTTCAATAACAACCTCCATTCCAAAGTAAAAATCATTTGCCAAAATATTCACAGCACAAATAAAAGGAACTTGGGATTAAAGCCAGAGTGGGAACAAAGAACAATTTGGGTGAGCACACTTGCTTTTGTGACACAGCTTATATTCTAACTTTGGCAGTCACATAGCCAGTGTCATGCTCAGAAGGGATGTAAACTTCCTCACAGAGTGGTGAGACTTGCTTCTTTTTCTTCAGACATTTCCCTAGTTACACAAACTTGTCTCAAAAGGTTGTCACAAGTCAGACAACTCAGAGGGGAAAAGAGGAAGAACCTTAAAAGATATACAGATATATCTATCTTGTATATATAGTGGTCAATGAGTAAGACTTATCTGGACCTGTGACTCAGCTCCTAAGGTTGAAAGAAAGAAAAATGATGTAATATGCACACTTGTGTATGCAAAGATGCACACTGTGCTATAGCTAAAAATGTTCTGTAAAGGCTAAATGTTAATTTTGTTCTTTTCTTTGTTTTACTCCTTAAGATCTTATGTCTAACTTTGCATTTTGGAATAATAAACATATCTATTTACTTTTTCATTGGACTTATTATTGCCCCAACACTTCCTTATTCTTACCTTGAATTCCTGAGATACTGCAGCATTCCCTGTCACAACCTCTGGTAAAATAACTATTTCTTACACATACACATTCTGCAATGCAATTAAAGCAAAATAGTTATGACTTAAATTCTAGCTACCACTGTTTCTGATAGAATGAGGATTTTGCTTCTCATTTACATTATTTGAGGTGGTCTGAGAGACTCTGAACATTCATAGATCAATGCAAATGTTTTAAAGCTTGAATCAAAAGCCTTGTATTTCCAGTCTAATATTATCATAACAAAGACAAACCAGACATCCACACAGGATCTGGTGGAATCATCCACCAGGAACAAGCACACAAGCAGTTTGTAGTAATGAGGGCACGAAGCATGTGAGTTTTCCTTTTTGATTTAGAATAACTTGATTTGGATTGATTGTGCAAGGGATTTCACCTTTTGGACTGCTGTCCTTGGCAGGGAAAAAAGGAACTGCTGTGTTAGTGGCTGAGATGACATCCACTCTTCCAGCAGGAGATGATACTGCTGTGATGGTTACACCAGTGGCCACTATTTAATCCTGTGTACCCTGTATGCTACAGCATGGGGTCAGGCTCCACAGAGGAGTAACCAACACTACTCCCTAGAGTAAGCCTACTTCCTTATGGAGGTCAAGTGATAATGGTTCTGTAAACCAAACTGATTGCACTAGAACAATATAAAACTATTGCATTAGAAACTGCATTAATTGGAGTTTCAATATAAGAATACAAAGAAAAAAGTATTTTTGATTCAACTACTATGTAAACAGGATGGACAAACTCCCTAAATAACAAGATTTGCTGCAGAAGATCAATGGACTGTTTTAAAAAGGACTTTTCCCCATTTGCTTCCACACTTCTTTGGCTCCTTTAATGCTTTCTCTTTTCACACACTTCCAGTAACCTTGAATGCCTTGCTGTTGTGGCACCTGTAATAAATAAAGTGTGTTTAGCATTTACACAATCAACACCTCTCATTCACAGGCTGTGTAAATATAATATTTGACTATGACTCCCATAGTTCACATGCATAATAACAAATTATTGGTGGCAGCACTCCTCCCAGATTAATAAGCAGTAAGGAATATGAGGTTAAAATGCAACTTATTTCTATTCACTCTCTCTACTTGTATTTCTACAGGTGTTAGCAAGGTAGTTGTGCCAATCAGCTGTGGAATTTCAAATCACTGATGTCAGCTTGTTACCCTCAAGCCTCGATGAATTCTGTTCCTCAGGACTCCAAGAAACTCTCCATGGCTGAGGCAGTCATCTCCATCTAGATCAAAAATCTTGAAGATAGTATCCAAAACATTATCTGAGAGCTCTTGTCCTGTGGCCACCTTCACTGCTCTCTTGAACTCAGCTAGTAAAGACATAATATTACATCATAAGTGACTGTGAACTGGTAAAGCAATTTGAGAACACATAAATAGCAGGATTCTGTCCAACTTACAGGTATCCTAGGTGGAGAATTTGGGCTATGTGAACTAGTAAACTATTCTGAGGCTTCAGTGATGCATTCTTGAGCTTGCTTCACCTTTCATAACACTCTCTTTGTATGATATACTTTTGAAATGCACTCATTATCAAGCAACAGTAAGGTGACAACCTTTGCTAGCAACAGCCACATGCTGAACACCTGGGTACTTCTGGCTGATACCTGTACATACAGATGCTAAATGTTTGCTTCATGAAAAGTACCACCATTTTACCCCAAATCAGTTTAATGTCAATTACTTGGCAAAAAACCCTTTTCTAAGAGAACCATCTTTTACAATTCCTTCACTTGAGCACTAGAACATCCACCCAGAGGGCTTGTGGGAATGAAACTCTCCTTTGAAAGCTGGACTAACTAGATGGAAGCTGAAGTTTTATCTCCTTCCAGTCGTGGCCTTTGGTTCAAACTCTATTTCTCTCTTCTTTTCCCATCTTTACATTTCTTTCAGCTTTTTCACACAAATCCCATCAAATATTTATTTCAATGAATACTAATGCCTTACCAAATTTCCTTAGGTACATTTTAGGCTGCTATTTAAAAAAAATAAAATAATTGAGAGCTGTCTTTCAAGTATAACAAGGAATAACCTCAGGATTATAACAGAAAGCATTTACATATCCATTAAACTTTTGTTGCATTGTTTCTTTTCTCTATATATAGGAAGGAAGCAATTTCCCTCCTCCAAATCTTGATTTTAAAAACCACTGGACTACATGTTGGTTTTGTCATTGATTAACTCTACATAACCATGTGGAGAAGGCAGTGTGGAGGAGCAAATATAACACAGCAAGATGCTACAGACCCTGCCAAAAATGAGATTTTTACAATTTAGTTTCCTCAGAAAACCAGATTAACTATGAGGAGGAAATTCTATACACTGCTACTGAAACATGTATTGTTTTAAGAAATCCTTCCCAATCTAGAATTTAGATTGCACAAAGAGACAGAGAGAAACTTTTTCCCATGGACTGTAGTGCCAGGACAAGGCAAAATGGTTTCAAACTGAGAGTAGACTTTAGAGTGGACATAAGAGAGGAAGTTTTTACCAGGAGACTGGTGGGACACTGGAACAGGTTGTCCAGAGATGTTGTGGATGCCCCAGCATTGCAAATGTTCAAGGTCAGGTTGGATAGGGCTTTAAGCAAACTGATCTAGGTACAGCTGTTCCTTCTCACCACAGGGAGCTTGGGCTAGATAACTTTAAAGGTCCCTTTCAAGAAAAGCCATTCTATGATTTTAGAGTTTAGTCTGCTGTGGGCAGTCCAGCATGGGATAGCACATTAGAACTTAAGCATTTTGGGAACTTTATAGTATTACTTTTCTCATTATACCAAATTAATTCAGAATACAGTATAACTTCACAGTGCTATTTTTTTTTAATAATTTACATTAATGCTGTAACAAAAATGTGTTATTTATTTATTCACTAAATTCATGTGAAAAGTGTGCAGCACTTACCACGTTTGACAGGAAGATTTGCTACAGTAAACATCTGCATGGCAATAGAAAAGTCTTCCAGGTGATTTGTAAACTTGCAAAAAGTCTTGAATTCTTCCAAACTGATATTCTAGAGTATTATAGAATTCAGATGATATATAATGAGTAATACATTCAAACCCCAGTAAATCTATTTAATTCAAGCTGGTATCTGGTGGGGCCTGGTACTGAGGTGATTGACTGTTCACAGTATTTGTATTTCTCAGGTGCCAAATTATGATTGTTATTACCTGCATAAAACTCAAGGGTTGCAATAATTCACTTGCAAATTAATTACATTATTAGAAACTCATATTCAAATGAAATAGTGTAGAAACAAATGAGGAAGCAAAGCAAAGCATGCATGTGTACCAACCTCTCCTGCCTCAATTCTGTCTTTCACATTCTGCCAGTAAATTTCATTGTTTTCCTCATCAGTGAAGTACAGCAACCACTCTGCAAAGTCTTCTTTTCTCATAACGTTCAAACCCTTTGAAAACTTGATGAATTCCATTTCTTGGACTTCTGTTTGCAGATTTTCCATGAATCTATGTGTAAACAGATATTATCCAACAGTTGATATTACACCACTAGTAGTACCTTAGCTAGTAAATGCAGAGGACACTAACTCTTCATCACAGATACTACTGGCATTGTTTAAAGTGTCACTGGTTTAATTTTAGCTGGGTGTAATTTATTTCCACATCTGCACTTCAATAATGACACCAGTAGGGTGCTCTCTAAGTCTGCATAGATGGCTACTCCTAAAACACACACTTGGCATCTAGATTGCACTAAATAAAACCAGTAAATCAGTACTGTAATGAATGAATAAGAACATGGTAGCTAAAGGCCTGACACATGACTGATGAAATTTCATATTAATAACAGAGAAATGACAAGGCTGGAAAGTTCCCAGAAAGATGAGACCCTAATAATCAGAAAGGTGAAAGAGGAAACTTGAAATTGTCACTGCAGGAAAAGATAACTAAAAGCCCCAAAGATGATAACTGCAAAGGGAGGTCTGGAAAATCAGTTCTGTGCTCACTAGAGGATGGATTAGAGAGGATTACATTTGACACGTATGGAGTTTGGAAGAGTGCAGGAAATGATGCTGCAGGTGTTTGGGAAGGTAGGGAGAGAACTGCCTGAAAAAGAAAAGGGGTGAACAACAAGGTTTTTAGGAAGAAAAAAATTAGCAGCAGAAGCAAGTAACAACCTGCAGGCTCAGAGCTAGAACTGTGAGGTCAGTTGTAGCTTTTGAGTTTCTCCAGTTTGGTCTGTGTGGCCATTATCCTTTCCTCCAGCTAATATTCATCTTGAGAAAGTAAAATACAATAATGTGTATTCTCTAATTTCCACTTCAGAAATGGGGCAACCAAAAAGCACTAATAATAATTATAATGATAATTTCTAAATTTAAAGAAAGGCTAAAAACATTGTGATGCTTGCCAGAATCCCTTTAGTACTTTGAAAGAACCCTGCTTTCCTGAATAGAATATACTGAAAAATATCATCAGGAGAGAATGACATACTTCTCTGTTGGGACAAAGCAATTAGTTGGCAAAGAGAACAGCTAAGGGTCTATGTAGCCAGTCCAGGCTCATTTGCTCATCAGTGTTCACATGGCCTCACTGGGTTTACATTTTTCCCCCTGAAATTACAGCACTTCAGTCCACACAGCTATCTTTAGTTCTTTAATGAGATCACTTGGACAATTAGTAGCTGAAAGTTCTGTGAAGTCTATAAGGGGTTAGCTGGAGACTGCTGTTGCAGCATAAGCTTTCCAGATATTTTTTTTTTCCTCTCTAATAATTAGAGCTGCACGTGCAAATAAAGGGCCAACAAATGCTTCATGGCTCAGGACATGAAACCCTGACAGTGCAGGTGATTTTAAGTTTCAGGCTAGAGGAGCTGTCCCCCATGCTCCCATGTTTAAGATGGCCATTCTTCTGGTTCAGTAAAGGAGGTCACAAGGCTTCAGCAGTGTAGTTAAACACTGAAGTATATTCCACCACAGTCCACCTTAAGACCTGGCTCACTTTCAAGTCCCTTGACCCTCCCTCTCACAAGGGGATGAAACGCCAAAGGACCTCTTTGTGCCACCAGGGTGAAGGGGAGGTCTCTTGGCTTACAAATCCTCTAGAACTTACTTGCACATCTTGAAAGCCAGTCCAGTTTTCTGATGCACCTCCTGGCCTTCTAACTCATGAGGTGGCTGCTGCCTTTCTTTGGCCAGCCCAGCAGCCAGCATGTGCCAGGGTGCCTGGGCACAGTGGGCTGGCAGAAGCAGTCCAGCCACACTGCCTGCAAGAGCCTCCCTGGACCCCTGGAGCTGTGGGGTGACAGGATAGTAGGGACCAGGCATGGGAATCAGTCCAGCAAAGACTGACTAAAGCACTTGGCTGCACCCTGGGAGTGCCCATGAAAGGCATCTGTGAAGCCAGGCTTGTCCCTGGCTGGCAGTCACAGCAGAGACCATGAGGAACACAAACTGTGTCTTTATCATTTCCAACCCATGGAACATCTGGTCTGGGGAAGGAGAAGCTGCAGAAAATGAGGCCACTTACAGAAATATGCCTAAAACATGGAGGTTGGGAAATGGGACACCAGGTGTTTTATTTTCTTGGGTTTTAATCTATGAAAGGTAGACACATTTCACAACAGACAGAGGGTCTGTTATTGAAAGTAGGAATTACTTATCTTGTGGAGCTAATTCTCAGTCATTTCCTTCACTGGTTAGTAGCCACATGTGATTACAATCCACATATTTTCATCTTCTCTAAATACTGAATTTCCTTAAGCAGAGAGCCCTCAGTGACCTGCCCTCTAGCCATCCCCAATAAAGGCAGGACAGTGGAAAGACCAAGCACTTTCTACATGCCAAGGAAGTAGTGGGTGGCCAGCTCAGCCACACACATCAGCCAGCTCAAAGGTGCAGCAAAGCCAAAGAGGAGAGTGAAAGGTTTGGCTGTGGCAGGTTTGATGTGTTCTTGCTTCTGCACCCTCTTCTAGCTGGACCACAGATGAAGTGATATTATTTCCTCACCCCCACTGTGGATTTTCCACTGCCTTCTCTCAGGCCTGGGTTCTTGTCCTCTCCAGTTGGTTTGGGGCAATGACACTGCACCCTTCCTATGCAGATTAGGGAAGGAAGTGGGAACTACTTGCTCAAAAAAAAAAATACAAATTAATGGATATTTCATTTCAACTTGTAGGCTTGCTCCTGGCAAGCCAGAGTGGGAAGATTTCTCCTGACTTACCAAATGCTGCTTGAAGCAGCAGCTGAAATGTGCAGTTTCAAATTTATATGTGATAGCCTCCCATATTATAAAAATTAAAATACTATGAATCATCACATCAGCATTCTAGGTCACTCTTATTCCCAGATGTGAGTGTTAAAAATCCTAATGAGGTTTTTTTTTTTAAGTTATTAAAAGTTATTAAAAATAACTTTCTGGTTGGGAAGTAAAACTTGCTACTTCAATCCCAAGGCACCAGTAAGGATACTTGCTTTTCTATCTTCTGGATCACAGAGTGATGAGTTTTAGCTGGAAATTCCTTAAAATATCTCCAGATATTAGGAAAAACAAGCATAGGAATGAAATTCTTGCTCTTCCAAAGTCAATGGGAACTTGACTAGGGACTTTGAAGGGAGACAAAATTCAGTTATGGATTTTGATTGTGTATTTGTTCTACAATTACAAACCAATACTCTCATGGTACAAGCCCTAATTTCCAAATAATGAAGAGGAAAGGTAAATAATAACTGAAAGTCTGTAGAAAGGTTCAACACTCACACTGGTTTTTATATAGGAAGGAAACTAATTAACAAAGACAGTGGTGGATGTCCCACTTCAGCATTTGTTTTGGAAACTGAAGTTTTTCAGATGACTTGATAGCCCTGCCTGCACTAAAAGACTGTTCCAAAGCAGCTGCAAGGTTGCCTTTTTGCAAACTGTTTTTCAAATGAAGTGTTTTGCAATGTTTTTGGGTTTTTTTTAAACATAATACAGATAATAAATATGCTGGACCATTAACCTTTAGAGAATGTTTAGATCTGTGCACATCATTTCTGATTTGCAAGGGTAAGGCAGATAATCCATATCAGCATTTTCAGAATTACAGGCAAAACCCTCTTTGACTTACTCTCCTCAATGTTTCCAAACTAAACCAAGTAACTCACTTGCATTTATCAGTATTTTGTAGAAATTAATCAAGATATTTCTTTGCTAAGTGTACAGGAAAGGAAGAAACAAAGATTCTTCTCAACATCCCTGCTACATATTAGGGAAAATTTAAGATTCAGTTATCACAGGAACCATGAAGCCTGATTTTCTTCCCATCTCCACTTCCTCACTGTCTGCTCCTGCTTGCACAAGATACAACCTCTCTGTGTAGAAGGGCTCTGTATAACATACACAAACATAGATATGGTGTAGGTTCAGAGGCAAATGAGGAGGCAAACATACTCTATTTCTGCAAAGCAAATCCCTAGGTGAAAATCACTGAAAATACCCAAGCTCCCATCTTAGTGGAAGCACTACCAGCTCACAGTGCTACCTGAAAGAGGCTCTGCATCTGCATCCAGGCATCAGCACAAACCCAGAACAGCACCAGGCTCAGGCCAGCACTAGCTGTGGGGTTCAGCCCAGATGGTTTCTTAAATGAAAGGCTTCAAATGAAACATACCATGGAATTAAGAGCACTGAAGGAAAGAAACAGGATAGGTAGGGAAAAGGCATGGTCTGTGTATGGTTATGCACTTTGTGACCTTTAAGCTACATCAGAAAAGAAAGAAAATCAAGGATTAAAAAATACTTCTGTAAAATTCTGTTAACTGATGAGAAGTTTGGAAGAAACAAGTAAGATTTAAATTTAAAAGTACCATAAACTGGATTAGACCTGTAAATTTTACTGATATGATTAAAAGATGCCCCTTGTTTAACCACAGTGGTAAGTACTTTTCTGCAAGCCATCCCAGGAAAAAAATACAACAATCAGAGAGTTTTTTAAAATATTTTCTTCACACTCCACACTTTTTTTTGTTTTTTCCTTCTAGGAGATTGTGAGAGATTTAAACTTGCTTGGGGACAGATTAAAAAAAAAAAAAATCACAGCAGTCATAAACTGTTTAGGGAGTGAATGACTGTCTCCTTTTTTATTTGGGATTAGACATGATTAAACAAGATCAGTAAGGGATTTTTTATATGGAAAAAAACCCCAAACAAGAACCAACAATGGCAGTCAAGAAGAAATAGTTGCTATACCTAGAAAACTAACTAGTGTTCTAGTCAGAAGAAAAAATACTGCATACATTGTGAAGAATAAAAAGGAGAATAAAGATTCCAGCTACACTTGACTAGGAGGCAAGACTTTTACTACTGATGTACATATGTATGTTCCAGAACAATTTAAATTTTCTAGCTTTTTTCCAGGGAAACAAGCTGTCACTTCTGAAGTTGTGAATTACTACTAATAATGATCATATTTTCTTTATGTTAAGGACAATAAAACTGGCAAGAAATCATGTAGCACTCTGGAGCTGAACACATGTTCCCTGAGTCTTGCCTTAAGATGTCTGAACTGTCTTGTTTACTACAGGATGGGCACAGGATGGTGAATTCCTGGATTGTTTGCACTCCTTCTAGCTGCAAATGAAGGCAGAGTCCCACCACCACTGCTCAGCAGGGAATGAACATGAGCAGCTTTTGACAGTGAGAAAAGAGCTTTGCTGGTATATAGAAAAAATACCTCTGCAAAGATTACTTCTTCTGTGTTCCCAGCAGCCCAAGAAAGGTTGAAAATTGATCTGACACTCCATTTCATGGTCTCACTCCTTATGTCTGGTAAAAACCACTCTGAGGATTGTCCTTGTGTGTATCACCTACCTATGATTTCCCAAGAACCATGCACCAGCTGGAGACAGATGGAGCACAGCACACTGAACTGTTTTCCCTCCCTAAATCAGTGTGCCTCCTGTGTTCAGGGCAGTAGTAAGGGAGGCACAAAAGCTGGCTGACATCAGCTCCACATTGCCTGAAGAGATGTAGACAGTTTCCATTTTCTGTGTGCCATCTGAATGCAAAGAAAGGAGAACAGGGCAAATTAATTGCCATGATGTATTGACTGTGTCTGTCTGACAATTTTTAAATGTTTGGACTGTGGGTTAAAAGGGTTGGACATCTCTGGTGTACACGTAGACACAGGCAGTTGCATACTGACAAAAGGATTTTTTAATGTCAGCCAAAGTGAAAAGGAGGAAGCATGAGGAAAATATATGTAAGTAATGAGGTGAGAACACTAGTCTCAGCTTTCTGAATTCCCATGTAAGTACAGTGAAACTTCACAAAGAAAGCACTCATGACTTTTTAAAGAAATTGTTTGTTTCAAGGACTTTACAGCACAGCAATATCTGTGTATTTAACTAATGTGACAAGTTTTAGTGTGTCCTAACCAAACCTAATCACCTCTACTTTCTACTAGGTACTACACTGATCAATGGGAAAGCTTTCTAGGCAAGAACTTGGAAAATGATAAAAGCATTTACCATCATTATTTTCTGCTTTTGACAATGAACTATGTCTGTACAGCTCATCAGTCATCTCTTGTAAAAACAGTGTGGCACTTTGATCAAACAGCCAACAATAGCTTCCTGCGTAAGGTAAAATGTTATGAGAGGCCATCAGATAGAAATCACATTTTCTCTGAACAATAGGAACCCAGAAATGATGTGCTTGATTTACTTGCAAATAAAAATCATGTGAAAGGTGATATCTTCGCAGAGGTTAAAAAGACAGTGATCCTTTTATTCACCTTTCTGCCTGTTAAACAAACTTCACTGTCATGTTGCAACTGAGATGGAGTGTCTATGGAGTGATAAAGAGGCACATTCCAGCCCCACGAAACCTAACTGCCACTGTTGAAAAATTACCTGCATTAAACCTTACACTTATCCCACAGATTTTAAGAGCAAGATGTGGGAGTTTGATTTTGATTGCAGGCCTCTATCTGTGTGGTAGGCAAAGGTCTTTAACCTATGTGTTCTGAATGTACTAGGTACATAGTTTCATCAGTGTCATGCCTCATTGGGTCAGTGCAGGATTTTATCTAAAACCTGAGGCTTTTCAGTTTACATTGTAGATGCAAACACAGCCTTTTACTAGAGCTCTCTGCCTTTTGTTTCATTGAGGGGATCTATGGTATTTATAGAAAAGGGAGCTGGAGGCATTAAAAACTTGTTTTACTCAGATTCCTATTGAGTTGAGGTCTTCAAAAGAGAAAGGTTGTTTATTTGAAGACTGCTGTGTACCAGAGCCAGTGGAGCTGAACATTTGTTAGTGTTAGAAAAATTGCCACGCTTCTTTTTCTGTGCTGGCTTTTCACACACCTTTGCTGATGGCAACACTAGTTTTTAAGAGACCCACACAGGTATTTAGGCACTTCTATTTATCTCAAGGAAGGAGTGTGCATTTGGATTCTGGGCCCAAGTTCACATAGCAAGATATGTCTGGAGTTCATACTAACAGGAGAAATTGATCTCCCAAGTGAAAGAGAGTTTTTATCAGTTAAGTTGTGACTCTGTGTGGTCATCATTACTGACTGAAATAAATACTGGAAGAAAGAACCTAATCCAAAATGAAGTTAAAATTAAAATTATTTAAAAAAAAAAAATTAAATTTTAATTAAATTTAATATTTTTAAATATATTAACGTTTTAAATTAAATTAAAATAGTTAACAGCTGATACCCAATTGGGTTTCAAGTTGAATGCAACCATTGCAGAACTTCATGCTCTGATGTAGACAAGGATTACACTATCCTTCTGATTTGTATATGACATATAAACTGAATGATTCCCTACACCAGTCTTAGAACTCTATTAGCCTCTGATTTTGCAAAGCTTATAGTGAAATAAGTATACAGCACTATGCTTCCAGGGGTACTGAACACTGCAGCTTCCAGTCTGATGTGGTATTTACCAGCTGGCTCCATTCTCAGTTCTGACATAAGTGCCATGGAATATCTGCATAGTCCCATTGCAAAATTAGTTCAAAGGGTAAAGGAAAAGGCACAGGTAAAGTTTCAACAGAAGCTGGAATTTGAAGCAAGCAGAAAAGTTCTGCTGTCACAGTTGTAATGGGGAGGGCAGATGTCTCAGCTCAGAAAAACTTTGAAAATTGATTAGCAGTTATGTGTTTGGTGATCTGATGAAGAAAAATACTCAAGAATCATACTGTCTTAAGCTAGGCCAGGAATGGTAGTCTCAAACATCATGGCCTCCAGGCCCATTGCTAGGCCCAGTGGAGTCATCATGGTGCTCGACTCCCTCTGCACACAGCAGAGTCTAGGAGCTAAACCAGAAAGCTAATAATGAAAAATAATGAATAATCTCCTGCTTCACTACCTACCTCACTTGCCAAATCAGCTCAGTCTGAGGTCAGATTAATGTCAGTGTTGGTGCAAAGCAGAATAGGTAGGAACAGGACTGGTTAGTGTTAGGCTTGCCTAGCTGAAAAAAAATACCTGAAAAACTCAGAATAGCGAAGTTTTTCCTTTCCTTCTTTTCCAAAGAAATGTACCAGCAACATGGTATTAACACCACAGCTTCCCAGTTCTGCTCCCTAGAAAACAAAAAACTGTGTGATTAATTATTGTTAATTGCGTTCTTATTAGTATCTATTTACCACAAATCTGGAAATATTTATGTGAACTAAAATTTCACAATTGAAAGTGGGAATTTAATTAATGTTTCCAAAGCTGTCACGCAGGATCTCAGAGCTCAATACTTCTTCCACATCAACAGGAGTGTATTTGTTACATGTGCTGCTTCTAAATATTCTCTGTGAAAGAGAAGTACCATTTATGACCACCTTCAGTGGATTTTATTATTAGAATTGAGAAGGTTATGGGTTAAATATGCTTAGGTGAACAAAGACTTTAAATAAAGTCAACATCTTTGTAAAAAAAGGTTTTAGTCAGATATTTCTAGCTTGTTACATCCATGTAAAATCATTCATGATAGTCTAAGAAACTAGAAAAATACATTCACAGTGCTCTAAAATAATATGGCCTTACAAATTTGCAGTTACTTTTCTATATATTTAAAAAATCTGATTAAGAGGATTCTGCAGAAAAAGGATGCACATTATCCAAACTCAACTGCATCTTCAACAAGCCTAAAACCACACATCATTCTGAATTTCTCTTCTATTCTTCTTTCAGCACTAGCATGCTGGCATTTCTTTGAACACAACAAAATTCTAAGCAACATGGAGAGAGGGGTTTTTTTCTAAGTCCAGAGGGATTTCAACAAACTATTCTTATGACATCTAAATAGCCTCTGTGTCTTTTATCTGGTTAAAGAGGTAAGATGAAAGACAAGAGTCTATTCATAAGACTTAATACTAATGGTTATTTAGCTTTCAGCATCATCAATAACAAGTCCCATTAGTCCACTGTGTGTTTCATGCTTATTGCATGTGTGACACAGTTGTTTTATAGTTGAAGAGGTAAAATTCCTCATTCCTACTGGAAGCTACAACTCACCAAATGCCAGTGCTATGAGTTATGTATGAGTAACCTAGAAGAAAAAACTTTTCAAGTCATATGCAAACTGTATTTATGGCACTTTTATCATTTAACTGCAGGCAAAGAATATTTAAATACCCACAAGATCCATCCTTCTAAAGTTTAAACACTTCAGATTACTGTGAAGACTGATGCATAAACATCAGTATATGCTTTTTTGAAAGGCAAAAGTCAAACATTCATGTGTGCTTATTTGAAATTCAAACCCAAGCTATTAATGTCAGAATGCAAAGTTTTCTAAGAAGAAACAGAAGAATCCACATATTTCTCACTGCAGTGAGATTCTAATCTGCTTTTTGTGGGATTTTTTTTTTGCTTACATGTTTAAAGGAGACTTGAAAAATGCAAGGAAGAAACCTGCTGATATAACTTTAAAAACTGAACTCATGATTACATAATTTAATGCTCCCAATTTAATTACTCCATATTTATATTGTATTGAAAACAAACAGAAAAATGAGGTTTAAAATAACCTTTTAAAAACTAAGTCTGTGACAGAAGTTTCTTTCTTCTATTCATGTTTCTCCAGTAATATGCTACAAGAAGACATACAGACAATACCCATCTCATCTTACCTAAGATGACAAAACCTATCCCTGGATTTATAACAAATATGCACCTACTTGTTGGCTACCCTCTTTACCAGTTGAAATTCCAAAGTGGAACTGGCAGATGTCCAAACACTATGTTAGTGAGAGTTAAATGTATTTTAGAACTACAAAATAGGACATTTCTTTAAAACAGGATATGCAACAGGAGACCACAGAGACTACAGCTTAAGGGTAAAATTTCAAAAAAAAAATTGCTTTTCCTAGAGTTAATGCTATTAAAGTACATGTTAGTACATAATTCCTTTTTGTCCACAGAATCATTAGGAGCTTTTGCTGCTGAACTGTATAAATTAGTACCAACATGACAAATCATTGTTAGAAGATAATGAGAGCTCTATTAATATTTCCAACACCTCACTCTCCTGAGCTTAGGTAAATGAATAACTTATATTTGGAATGTCTCTCTTGGCAGTGAGAATGAAAATGGTAACCTAATGCTGGAGAAAGGACCAGACTGGTAGCTTTGAGTCACTGAGCTACTATCTAACTTGAGTAAAAGTTTGTATTCTGCCTGCTTCTGCCCTGGGAGGGTTCACCCTTTTGGGCTATGCACTTCCCAGAAATCTGAGGTACAGAGAGAAGTGATGTGATGTGTCTGAATTTCATCTTGATACAAGCATGGGATGGGGCAGGGACATGTATTTCAACTGGGGAACATGTTCCAGTGTCCACTGATTCAGACAATGAATGGTGAAGACAAGCTCTAAGACCACACAGTTATCATAGAATCAGAGAATGGTTAGGGCTGGAAGGGAGCTCCAAAGGGCATCTAGTGCAGCCCCCTGCAGGGAGCAGGGACACCCTCAACTAGAGCAGGCTGCTCAGAGCCTTGGCCAACCTCACCTGCAATAGCTCCAGGGATGGGGCCTCAACCACCTCCCTGGGGAGCCTGTGCCACTGAGCCACCACCCTCAAGGTCAAGAGCTTCTTCCTGACACCCAGTCTAAATTTACTCTAATTTAAACCCATTAATCCTCATCCTTTCACTCCAGGCCCTTGGAAAGAGCCCCTCTCCAGTCTTCCTGGAGCCCCTTCAGGCACTGGCAAGTGCTCTAAGATCTCCCCAGAGCCTTCTCTTCTCCAGGCTGAACAACCCCAGCTCCTTCAGCCTGTCCTGAGAGCTTCAGAACTGGATGCAATACTGTTGCATCCAGTCTCATCAGAGGTCTCATCAGAACAGAGCAGAGGGACAGAATCTCCTCTCTCCATCTGCAGCCCAGGCTGCCATTGTCCTTCTTGGCTGCCAGTGCCCACTGCTGCCTCATGTCCAGCTTCTCAGCCACCAACACCCCCAAGTCCTTTTCTGCA
>JAOEGS010014457.1:46230-60092 GCA_025447755.1 Corythornis vintsioides
AAATTAAATTATGAATTTAATTTAAATTTAAAATAAAAGACAGTGATTAATTTTAGGTTAGCTATCACAAGAGTTTGCAAGGAAGAGATTCCATGGCATGACTTTTCAATAAAAGCATTGGTTAGAAATCATTTTCAATTGCTCATGAAAATTCATAAAAGGTTTACACTTTAGGTTTTTAATTGCTAAAATAGGGTATCTTAGAATATATATGGTACATTTTGACATACTTAGCCTTGAAATGACAAAAACAAGTGCTAAGCCATTACATATCACCCTCATAGAGGATGCAAGACCTTAGAAACACACTAAAAGATACTACATGTTAATTATGTGGTAATAAATACAAGTGTTCTTATAATGATAAGAACATTTACAGCAGCAAAGCATTTTTTTTCCTATAAAGAATAGGGACAGTCCTCCAGAAATAAGCATTTATTTTAGCCACAGAGTCTGAACTGAAATTTGAATCCAATTTCAGGCAGGTTTTTTACAATTCTCAAAATGGTGCAAATGCAAAGCAACCAACAGATTACTTTCTTTTAGTGAAACAGTAATTTTATGTTGCCCATTGTACTTTTAAATTGACCACAGTGGGTTAAAAGTCACTCTAAGTTCTCCAACACCCTTTACTGCCATATATGTGACTAAAAATGTTATTTTCTTCTAAATAACCTCTTCTACCAATTCAAACAAAGCCAGAGAAGGAGATGAAATGTTTGAACATTATTTTTTTTCCCCCAAGAAACTGATAGCAAACCAGAAGTGAACTTTCACATTCTCTACCACCAAAAAAAATCCATAGAGAAGAAATAACTGCTCTGTCAGGGTGTGGGTGACTGGTCAGAAGTTGTCAGAGACAGTAAATCCATGCAGTCCCAATGGAAAAGCAGATGTCCATCCACATGAGACAAAATGACTAATTTTAGTATTCTCTGTTATAAGATTTTGCTCTCTCAAGCTCACAACTATTTGGATCCAGTCCACAGTTAAGAACAAATAAACAAATATCCCTCACTCTTTCCCAGGAAAACAAAACAAAAGGAACCAAACCAACAAAACAAAACATTTGGAGAAACAAACAACCAAAACAGACAGAAGTCATGGAATTTCTGGAACTGGCAGACTTAGCTCTTGCCAATATTAATGCAGCAGCAAGACCACATTGTCCCAGTACTTCCAGCACTATCAGAAGGACATGAATTCAAGGCTAGCAATTGGGAAAGTGACCTGTATTGTACCAAAGACTTCAAATCTCAGCTCTTCTGAAAGACAACTAAAATAGTCTGGATAAAATAAAACAGCAGCTGCTTTGGCCATGTTTGACATTCAAATTCCACACAAGGAGCCCTTTTAAAAATGTTTATTAAGCCAGGTAGGGCTGCAGCTTTCAATGAACAAAGTCCCAGGATACTGGCACTTTCTAAGCTAACTAGAAATTGGAGTCCCAACCATCCTTCCAAAAAAGCAGATTCATTCTGGATCTGTAGCACTCAAATTGTTAATGAGTAGAAACCAGTTACAGGGTTGTTCTTGCTGTTCTTAGGAAACACCTTGTTGGTGTTGAAAACTAAAGAGAAATACACATTTCTTATGTCTCCACTGCATCTAGGGCCTTAGGTATTTAAAAAGTAACACTCAAGACAACATGAAAAGAAAAAAAAAAAAGGGAAAAAAGTCACTCTATATCAAGATTAATCAAAAAAGGAGAAATCATATGACTAATACAATAAAAACACTACTCTAAGGAAAATCACAGAGCCATTAGCACTGAAAGAGTTACAAACCACTGAAAACTAGGCTAGGATGGCTGCTGGATTTTGGCAGGAGCCTGACCTGCACTCCTGGCACCTCCAATCTTCCACCAAGAGTCTGCCAGATCCCCATCAGCTCTAAATATGTGAATGCAACCCAAGGGATTTTAAAAACAGACTGTACTTTTAGGTACAAAGCAATACCTGTTTGTGTTAAGGACATATGTTGCAAGAAATTAAAATACATTTAGGAGTGATAAAAATTCATTAAGACTGATTTTTTCACACTATGTCTGTTAACTTAATTGTCAGTTAAGCAGGATGTTTCAGCACTGATTATGTTCCACTGAATTAATTAAAAAAAAAAACCCAAAAAATGAAGTAATCTGTAAAAAGTATTCAGAACCTCCAGCAGAAAAAAGCCAAGAAGATTTTCTGTGGTATGTTGAAGTGTAGCTGAATTAGTGTGCAGTGTTCTACAGAAATACAAACTCTTTAAGAAGAGCAAAAATATTCAGAGACCAAGAATGACTGTACTAATTGAAATTTGTTCATACATACAAATGAAAGAAAAGTGACTTATCTGTTAAGTATCTTAAGTATCATGGTAGCACATCACAAAATTAAAGCAGAAACTGGTTCAAGACAGCTGAAATTCTAAAGCAGCTGATGTTTATACTACAAGCAAGCTCCTGTTATTAATAACCAGATCTTTCCATTACTTGCACTACAAATATTCTGTGTATATTTTCATTCTTTTCAAGGAATCTGTTTTCCATTCAAATGCCATTAAATAACCAATAACTTTCACACTTGAAATAACTAAATCCTTCAAGATGTGTGTTGAGACAACTTGCCTCTTGCTGAAGTCTGACTAGTTTTAGTATTGGTGCTATTTTTGTGCTCAGTTTTACAACTTGCTTTCATTCATTGAGAAGCTGCAAGGTATCTTCTCATTAACAACTGATTTTTAGAAAGCTACACAGCTAGTGATGTATTTTTAAAACATAGTATTTTGCTGAAGTTTTTAGCTAATCAGTAAGCACTGTAGCTGACTGAGGTAAGAACACAGATTTGTGTCATTCTCCAGCTAGACAGCAATTCCACAAAGGGAAAAAGAATTAATCTCAACAAAGCCATGAGTTTATTACAACCTTAGTGTCATCTCATGCTGACATAATCACAAAAAACCAAATGTAATTAATACAACATTGGCATCATTTTAAGGCTTGGAAATATATTTTCCCATTTGACTTTACATTCCAGGTACTTTCAGCACTGTCTCCTACCATGATTCAAGGCATGGAAATGGAACTGTGGGGGGAAAAAAGGAAATTATTTTTTTTTTAATATACCTCCCTATGCAATGATATGCTAAAACTTACTGCTTCTTAAATTGTCCAGCCATAAGTATATATTATCAAGATTACAGGAATTTCTGCAGTATTTCTATTGCTTATAGATAAAGAACTGTTGCCCTTCAAATTATTTTTTAAATAAACCAATCCCATGAAGATGACTGGTGTTGAATCAAGACAACCTATGAAACTAAGTTATTAGTGTCAACATACTATTGCTGAGGAGAAAAAAACTTGATTTAATTATCTCTTTACCAACAATTGGCTAAGGTACAACATTTTATCCAAAAGGATCAAAGGTTTTTTCTATCCAGAATATCAATTTTAATGTTGTATTTGGACATTTAAGGGCAAGTAAAAAGCAAAATGTACACAACTTGTTTATCTAAAGACTTTAGTGGGCAAGGGGTCATCTCTGTCCTGCATATCCAAGGCTGCAGAATACTACATTTGGAGGATTTAAGCAACAACTATCTAGAAAACTCTATCTTTATTAACACCTTAGAAATTAGTGAGGATTGAACTCAGTTTTACATCTTTTACTTGAAAGAGGAAGGTATTTTTGGAATACAGCAAACTTCTCCAGAAAAATGAAATAAACACAGTCCACATTTAATGTACTGCAAAAATCTTAATTGTCTGAAAGATTATTTTATGTGTGGTCCTTTTCAACATTTTATAGAGATTTTTTTTTTTTATGTTTGTCATGGTTTAACCCCTACTGGCAAATAAGAACCATGGATCTGCTCATGCACTCCCTCTGCCCAGTGGAACGTGGGAGAGAATTGAAGACAAAGTAAAACTTGTGAGTTAAATAGCTTAGTATGACAGAAAAGGAAGAAAATAGCAGTAACAATAACAATATAATAATCAGAATATACAAAACAAGTAATGAACAATTGCTCACCACTTGCCAATCATTGCCCAGTCAGGTCTGGTCCCTGCCCTGCTCAACTCCTCCCAGTTTATATACTGAGCATGACATGGATATGGAATATCCCTTTGGCTGATTTGGGTCAGCTGTCCTGCCCATGCTCCCTCCCCTCTTCTTATGCACCTGCTCACTTGCTCACCTGCTCCACAGCCCTGTACCAGCTACCAGAAAGAAAATCAACAAATATTCTACAACAGCAGCACACCACAGATGGTATTTCCACAGAGAAGCTCTGGCACAGATCAGCTGTATAATCTGGAATATGAGCTAAGTTACACATGGCTGTTTAAAACACAAGTTTCACACTGAGCTGGAAGGGTTTATTAGAAATAATCCTGCACTGCAGTGACAACTCAGTGTAAGTCAGAGGAGCTTTGTCTTTCTTAAACCTTCAAAATGCTGGAATTTCTGATGCAACACAGCAAGTTCATAGGATGAACTGGACAGTAGGTATTACTAGACATTGAGAAGTTTTTACATCATGATAAGAAGAGTAACAGAAAATACTTTTTCACCAAACTATCACTGCATCAGATATGACATTTTGTGTGAAAAACACAGATAACTCAAGAGGAACTTGCCTGTTTCTGCAGTGGTTTGTCACACATCCCTGTGGTGACACTGTTTTAACATGAGATTACAAGGCACAGAGCCATGAAACCAAAAATCTCAATGGTGCATTTAGTGTTCACTGTGTTAACTGATAAAAAACCACCTACAAGAGTGTTTTCTACCAGCAAAAATGCCCTGCCACACTCCCTCACCTCATTCACTCTTTGCTGCTGTTTATCAAGAGCTGGCTGCTTCCTTCCATAATGCAACTAAATAGAAGAGAATTCTGAAACAATTACAAAAGCAATCCAGTGTTAAAACACATCTAAAAGCAAGCAAATGTTTTTTGGACAGTGCTTTTCTCCTTTGATAGAACTCTCTGGTTTTTCAATATGCAGAATAAAATAAGTCTCTCAGGAAACTCTGCATTTGTTATCAGCACCATCTCCTTAGATGGCAGGACTGTAAATATTTTTCTTCATTATCACCCCGACAGTAAATAACTTAGCAGGTGTGACTTAATCAACAGGAATGCCAAGATTTCACAATTTTTGGCCTACCTTAAAGAAAATGAGTAACAGAGAAACTCATACAGGAGGAAACAAATGGGCAGAACTAGTGAACTAAGGTCTATCAAGCAGGGTTCAAGTTCACTTGGATTGGCTGACAGTTGATATATTTACACTACAGTTCACCTAACAGTTCTGGGAAAGTGTTCAATAATAAATCATCATTTATTGCACGTTTTGCAACCTTGTCAAAGGGCACACCTAAGATTTTTGCTTTAGTAATAAATTCTACTGTGCTGTGTACAGGAATTCACTTGAAAAGCTGGACATAGCTAAAATATTTTGGTATTTTCTAACATCAACACTTTTGATCTAGCACCAACAACTCGGTTTATACAACACCATATTTACTATCTTCTAATTAGAGTTGAAAACTAACTGGATATTTCAAAGTAATTCTCCAATGACAATCACCAGTGAGCACAAACCTCAAAAGTGCTTGGACAAGGAACCCTATTCCTAACCCATAACTGCTTCTCATCCCCTCTTTTCACTTGCTTTTTTCCCCTTTGGGAACATTTATCTCTGAACAGGAACAAAGCAATAGAATGCTGTACACAGCTAAACTGCTTGTGAGGCTGGTCATAGATTCCTGCCTATTATCTGTAAAAAAGATAACAGAAACAAAACTTTAGAACATCCCTAAGCCTTCCTCATTATTATAAACAACACACAACTGGCAAACTCCAACCAAATATGTATGAAGATAAATGGTTACTGCCAGGGTGTTTCAAATTTTTCAGTGGCTTTTGTTTGTGGTTTTGTCTTTGTTTGTGCTTTGTTGGATTTTTTGTATGTGTGTGGTTTTGTTTTAATTACATTTGAATTTATTAGTGATTAATCAAAAATAGGTAGAGAATAACCAAATAATTACAGCTTTAAGTTCAGCCTTATGAGACTCACCATTTGTATGCAGTATCACATGTTAAAATTGCCAGTAGGTGAAGGGCTTTCTAGGATTAGTTGTGGCATTCCTGTTTCTTCTAAAACCACTGCTCACAGTGAAAGGGAATTCTTTTTATGACATAAGCAGAAAGTTCCCCAAACTAATTGCTGCTTTGCTCTGAAGTTCAGCATCTTGATCTACTCTGAATATACCTGGACAGACACTGAGATAGATAAGTTTGTTTTCCTTGTATGAAACTCCTCTAAACACAATGAACAAACAACTGCATTTAAAATACTTAAAACACCACATTTCTCTGCTAAGAAATTCTTTATCTTGTTTGTAGATACAAGCAAACCTAAAATCTCATTCAATATGACTTGAAGATGATTGTTTTCCATTTTATTTATACTACTGGCCAATGAACCCACACCAGTGACTATTAAAATGTTTAGGAGCATTAGCTTCAAATATTAACATTTTCCTATGAGTTGTCTATGATGCTACCATTGTAAGACTGACCTCAATTTGAAATGTTAAATATGCATTAGTGCAAGTTTTTTTTTTATCACATTTTTTCTTGTCATTACTTTTCTCTTTAGCATTGTTTCCTACTCATATTAGCAAAGTAACTGAAAATAACTGGGCTGCATTACAAACAATTCTTATCACTTCATTAAAAATCTGCATGTGAACTATTACAGTTGGGGTTACCAATTAATATGTATGAACTGCTAAAACTGAAAAACACTTCTTTCTCTAACCTTGCTTTCACAGATAACTGTCTGAATCCCACACCTTCAAAACTGAAAATTTCAGTTTTCACTTTCAGTGTTTCAGGCTGGAAAACTCGAAAGAAAATACCTCCTACATTTTTAACAATGACATAAGTTTTCAAGGGGAAAGAACTCTTCTGTTGGCAATATCTTTAAAAAACCCCAAACACTTATTTTGAGAGACTCCATTACTCTCAAGGTCATAAACTCATTCTGTGAATTTATATTCAGCTTTGTATAATATTAGAAGTCATGTGTCAGCAGTGAAACTGTATATCCTTATCACCTATAGATTTTTGGCAGCAGAGGAATTCTTCTTTTACTACAGAATCCTGTGTCCTGTTCTTTGACCACCTGCAGCCCAGTAAACTTTGTTTTGCCCCAGGATTCCCACAGGCTTGAATCAAATTGCACTCAGGAATCCTTACTCCTCTTTATTTCTCAAGCCTTTCCACAGTAGTTTCATAGAATCATAGAAAGTTTGGGGTTGTATTTAATGTTTTTCCTTCTGTATTTCCTATTCAGTCACTCCAAGTCACTTGGAAGGTCACTGCTATCTGGGCAGAGCATCCCAGGCTATGAATGGTACCCAAAGACAGTGTGCTCCCCTGGTTAGTATGTGCAGACTGCAGCAAACAGTGATTAAAGTTGGGATTTGTCCCTGTTTCCCTCAGCATATGAACTAACAGAGTATTTGTCCTCTGAGTGACAATCCTCTCTGAAATATGGAGAGATTAACCTTTCTAAAGAAAAAAAAAAATTAGGAAAGCTGTAAAAGCCAAATTTTTGAAAACATATATAACTTTAAAAAAATTACTGTAACTTGGAAATTACAGAAGGGGATACAAATGCAGATAAAAGAATAGGGCAGAAAACAAGAACTTTTTACTCATGTGCTGGTCCTATTTTTATCTCAGCAAGCATGCTTTTAAAAGTGTATGTGGACAATTTTGACTTGTTCTCAACTAGGTTTTGTATAAGCCAAAGGAGATTTGAAACCAGAAACCTAGAGCTAAGCACAAATGCTTCATTACACTAATTCAAGTCACTCCCACCACTGCCACTAAGAAAAAAAGGTCACAGTGTACTTACTGGTGAAGTGGATAGACAGATAATAGTGCCTGGAATGGTATGAACACTATTATATTACAGTCCTACTGTTTTCTGTGGCATGTTAGTAATTGAAGAACTACAAACTAATCTGACATGCAAATTATGCAGAGATGCAATGTCATAATCAAGTCACCAGATTTCTAAATCATCAGCCTCACTTCACTGGTGTAAGGGGTGGTGGTGTCTGTGAGAATCCACATGCATAAAATTTATATGGCTTCTGATTTATGTCAGATAAAGGATCTTAACCCAGCGATGTACAAATTTCACCTTTAAGGGGATCTGCAAATTTCTTTTCCTTCACAAATACTGTGGGGAGAAAACAACTTACGTTCGACTTGATCAAATATTACTGAGAACAAGAAATCTCTTGGTGTCATGTAATATTCTCCTTCATATTCCAAAGAAGCAAAATGCATGAAACGATGCTTCCGAAGAGACAACCTTTCGTCCCGTTCCTCATTAATGGCATCTTCTTTCTGAAACAGAAGAAAAAAAAAATCCATGCAGAAAGATGACTGCATTTGTAGACAAACTCTGTAATTAAAAAGAATCCTATACCCAGTTTTGATTAACCTCACTATTTTTGTGGGTAGCCATGAGAAGAGACTACCAGGAATTAAAGTTTTTATGGCACGGTCTTAAGGAATGACATGCTTATAGGACATAGCAAGTATTTTTTGGCTTCCATGAGAGTATGTCTTAAAAGCATGAAATGCAAATGAATGGCTTGCTGTCACCAAAGGCTGACCTTGTTGCCCACTCCCCTGCTTTTGCTCCTGCACCCCCTTGCTTGCCAGTTCTGCTACTTGCTGAGCCAAATTCAGCTAACTCAACAAAAAACTGAACTGATCCACCAGCAAACAGCGTTTTGCCAGGTTAACAACTGCTTCAGCAAAGGTTGAAATGTGCTCTGCAACTGTGCAAAACACCCACTCCAGAAGTTCTTAAGTTGTGGAGTAACTTCCTACAATGGGATAATAATGATTCTCTAGTTTAAGCATGGGTCTATCTTACTATTTTGCAGTAAGAAAAATGCAAACAGCAATGAAAACACACACACAAAAAAAAGAGTCAGTGATTGTAACACCAAACCCAAAGATTTAATTCAAACAAAAACCTTCCAACTCCTCCCCCCTTAAATATTGAGAAACTCATTATCAAAATCATGCAAGTTGAGAACACTGATGAATGGTAACAGTGCTCACTGGCAGCAAGAAAGGACACTGTGAAAGAGACATTTCCATTTAAGATTTCAGAGCTTGTAAGTGACAACAGGAAAATCATAGCAGTTTTACTACCAGCAGAATCAATCAGTTCCAGAACTCTTCAAAGCTGTGAGACAGTGAAAATCCAAGACTAAGCACCAAGATCCCAACTTGAACATACTTGAAGCAAGTCGGTAAACTTGGCACTGATCACAGTATCAGAGTATTAGGGGTTGAAAGGGACCTTGAAGATCATCAAATTCAAGTTGATTACTGCAACATGCAAGGTAACAGGCTCCCAGCTGTATGGGAGATCCTGAAAATCAGGAACATGCACAGAGAGTTGCAAATAGTGTAGCAGGTAAAGGGACAAAATAAAAAACATCAGGTGTAGTATCAGGCTTACAAGCTGGAGGAAAGAAGTGGAGGACTGACACAGGCAGCTCCAGTTAATAGCACCCAGAGTGGCCCAAGAGTAACAATCAAGTCCTTTGAGGACAACTCTGAGTACAGGTGGGTTAACCTCCAACTGAAACAAATAACTGCAGTCCATGGAAGAAAGCATAAAAAACAGTTCAGTGGACAATGAGACATCACAGAATCACAGAATCATTTGGTTGGAAGAGACCTTTAAAATCAAGTCCAACTGTTCACCCTACACTGCCAGGGTCCCTAAACCATGTCCCCCAGCACCACATCCACACGGGTTTTAAACACTTCCAGGGATGGGGACTCCACCACCTCCCCGGGCAGCCCATTCCAATGCCTAACCACCCTCTCTGGAAAGGAACTTTTCCTGATATCCAACCTAAATCTCCCTTGGCACAACTTGAAGCCATTGCCCCTCGTCCTGTCATTTTTAACTTGGGAGAAGTGTCGACCCCCACCTCCCTACAACCTCTCTTCAGGTAGTTGTAGAGAGCAATAAGGTCCCCCCTGAGCCTCCTCCACACTAAATCCCAGCTCCCTCAGCCTCTCCTCATAGGAGAAACTCTCCAGACCCTTCACCAGCTTCGTTACCCTTCTCTGAACCCATTCCAGTACCTCAACATCCTTGTAGTGAGGGGCCCAAAACTGGACACAGTACTCAAGGTGAGGCCTCCCCAGGGCCGAGTACAGGGGGACAATCACCTCCCTACTCCTGCTGCCCACACTGCTCCTCAGAGAAGTAGATGGAGCACATCACCTTTGTATCATCAGGTTTCCTTCAGCTTGTTAGTCAGTTTTACTTTCCACTTGTAGCATGTTTGCTTCCTTCAAATCCCTGGTTTCAATGAAGGCTAGGGGAAGGAGACAACAACAAAAACCACCCCAAATGTTCTTAATTTTGAAATAAACCAGTCATATTCTGATATGCAAGGAGAACAAGGGCTACTTTCTAAGTATCTGAAGTTTGCTTTGCTTCAATAAATGACCATTTAATCTGCTTTAAGCTTCTTACATTGTATGGAGCTTCATCATGGCCTACAAAACAAGCTGCAGTGCTTCTGCCCTGTGATTCAGATCTTTATGTTCTGGCAAACACTGTTTAAAAAGAAATCTAATGTAATGAGAACTTTAGCTTTATTATCTTTAAAACTTCGGGGGACAAGTGACTCTGTAATTGTGTAGTTAACAAGATTCAACAAACTCTGCAGATATCAAATGAATAGTTCATGGTTGCTGAGTATTAACATGCACCATTCTTACTTAAAATCATCTTCTCATAATAACATAAGAAAATTTTGCCTCGAGGTAAATTAAAAAAAAAAAAGAACTATTTCACAATTGTCCTTTAACTAAAATTATTGAATGAAAAGCAATCTTTCTGCAGAAATACAAAACTTTAGACAAGAAGACCTAATCCTAAAACATGTTCAAACAAACTAGATTTTCAAGTTTTGCAGTATCTGTCTGAATTCTGTCTAAACCCAAACTTGTTAGTGATATTGAAACACTGAATGAACTTCTGCAATCCACAGTTCTAAAACTGTGAAATAGAGAGATACAGGTTCACATATTAACTCTGCATTCAGAGTGCCTTGTATTTGGAAGATAACGCATTCCCCTCCAAATTAAAGTAACACATGACTTCAGATTCATCAGGCTCTCTTTTGATGAAACCAGCACCCCTGATTTGCAAAGCAGCCTTGGGACCATGGGTTGTTTCTCAAGAAAGTCAGCTTCAAAAACAAGCATAAATGAGATAAGTAAACCTTATGGGATGAAACACATCAGCTGTGTCATATCCTACTTTCTATAAAAATCTGGGCAAACATAACCAGAGAGTAGAGGTTTGGAGGAGAAGAGGTGGTGGCAAATGTGTTACCTGGCTGGTGTCATCCAGAACAAAAATGTGTAAAGAATATGGAGATATTTAATACCCAAAGTGAAGGCAGGAAGCACCAATGGTCACACAGTCAAATAGCACATCATGGTGATGTAAGGCCTTTTAAATGCCATCTTCCTCACAACGTTTTCCAAACCCATCATAATAATATCCAAATTGGTTTAACATCAATTAAGGACTTGAACCTGCATCAGAAACTAGAAATTCACAATCGAGTTGTAACCACATCAGAAAAGTGATGACTCTTCGGGTGTTTGCCATATAATTTACAATTTGACAAAAATATTCAATACCATTATTTCTGAAATTTTAATTAACTTGAATGTATCTGGATGTTTGCCCTTTAAAGCTCAGTACAGATGACTTTATTCTTAATTTTCTTAATTTCTTCCTTAAACATAATGAGAGCATTTAATTAAGCTTTGGGTGACATCTTTCTCATATTTTGATCATCACACTTCTGACAGCCACACTGCCAACTACTACCCTCTTACTGCCTCAAAACCACACAAAACCACTCTTATAACCTAAATAAACAAGATGCTATCAACACATTACTATGATTATTCTCCAGATCAAAATAACCATTTCAGAAGGGATTGTGGAGCATAACTACAAAACTCTTTGTTCTAACTGTACCACTTTTTTCCACTAAATTATTTTGTGTTTGTGACTACTGTTGCCATTGATCAGGTTGTTCTCAAAACTCTGTCTTAGGACAGACTCTAATCCTGAGCAGATGCAGACCTAGTCTCAGAAAAGGGGACATGGGCACCCTGAAGCTTTTAAAAGCTGCATTTCTGTGTTATCTGCTCTAGTTTTGTCCTGCTCTGGAAATGGGGGTTGGACCTGATGATCTTCAGAGGTCCCTTCCAACCCCTAACATTCTGTATTTCTGTATCCCTTCCTTCCTTCCTTCACCATTTTTCTCTTTACCATTATGTCTTCCCCGTGTCTTCAGCCAGCAGGGACTGGACTGAACCACCAAAGACAGCTGGTAAAGGATGGAAATGCATTGGAAGAAGTAGAGAGCTGACTGAATAACTATTCTAATTACTATTCCAAAACAAAGATTTAATAAAAGTTATATTTTGAAGAAAAGGCTGATTCAATAATTTAAAATGAAGATTGATCTTCTTTTATATTATCAATCTAAAGCACACATAGGGGAGCAAGCTCTCTCTCAACAATTCAGTATTCTTCCCATTTTCATTAAGTCCTGAATAATTTCCAAGCACTTTTTCCTGAGTCATCCAAGGAGTCCTTCCAATAAAAAAGATTTGACATTCCTCTTGTTTCTAAAGACACTGTCAAAGCTCATTTTTCTTATAAAAATGAATGTGAAGAGCACAAACACAGGTTTCCCCCCTGATTCTATTCCATATAATGAGTTTCAAGTAAAGACAGGTATACTGTAGGGAACAATTATGTATTTAAGGCTGGACTTCAGATATTAAGGTATCTGTAATCTAACACCTCAGCAGTTTCCAACAGTGCAAACTCAAAGCAAGCAGGGTATAAAAATTCAGCTTAACTGAGAGGCAATGAGTGAGAAGAATCTATTACTATCGCTGGCACAGGATTCTTGTAAGCATAACTTAAAATTACTCTGAGATTGACTTGGGCTTATTTTTGTCTTTACCAGTGCCATAGAAGAAGAAATCAAACCACAAAGAGCTATGCTGCATTAACATTAAGGCTCAGGCTGAAATTCCATCCTTAACTTGTTCTATTGTGTGTGGGTAGAGCCGGGACTTCAAACGCTGGGTGTTCCCACAAGCTCCACAGCATCCTTCCAGGACTGAGGGAATTAACAATGACGTTTCAGCTTTAACTTGGAATTTAGTTGCCTTTGTGGTTTCGTGTCAAGCTTCCAATGTCAGTTTGAGAATGTCCATGGTAAAGTGGTGACAGTTGATGGTAAATTAGAATTGAATGACATAAAAAAAGTCTCCAGAAGGATGCAAGTGTTTTCCTCTGCAGTCGACATGGCAAGGGATCAGCAGCTGCCTAGGCACTGGCGTCTGGAAGCTTTACTGAAGGCCAGTGTTTCCTTCTTGGCTTCCTGCACTGAGAAATGCCTATGGGCAACAACCTTACTTCTGACAATTAATTTGCAGCTTGATGTGTTGAATCTGTTCATCAGTTTCTTAATTTAGGCTGCTAATGAAGAATTCATAGCATTCCATTTTTGGCTTGGCTTTTTTTTCGGTATGAAAACCAGCAAGCTTAATTCAAATCAAAATCAAGATATTTACCATATCTTTGAACTTAAGAAAAGGACATGAAATAAAAATGGTTTACATAAGTAAAACCTTGATAAATTCTATGTACATTCAAAATATAAGTACTTGTGTAGAAACTCAAGTATTTGCAGCTGATT
>JAOEGS010014457.1:63567-80291 GCA_025447755.1 Corythornis vintsioides
CCTCTCCAGCCTTCCTGGAGCCCCTGCAGGCACTGGCAGGTGCTCTAAGATCTCCCCAGAGCCTTCTCTTCTCCAGGCTCAACAACCCCAGCTCCTTCAGCCTGTCCCCATAGCAGAGCTGTTTTGTCCTCTGATCACCTTTGTGGCCTCCTCTGGCCCTGCTCCATCAGCTCCATGTCTCTCCTGTGCTGAAGGCTCCAGAACTGGCTGCAATACTCCAGGTATTAAAAAAAAATAAAAATACCAGAAATGTACCAGAATTGGTACATGCTTTTTAAAACAACTTCAATGGGCATCTGTCAATGGTTATATACACTTCCAATAGCTCTGTAAAACCTATGTTTGCAACAAAATGCCAAAGGCCTTCCCAAAAATGCATTACACCAGCAGGACATTTTACAGACAACGTATGTGCTTCAAGGAAAACACTGAAAAAAAAAATATGCCTCCCTGTCATCAGAGAAGACTGTTGCTCACATGTTTTCTAACCACGTTTCAGAATACCAATCTTGTTAAAGCACTGCTTTTAACATGTTTGCACAGCCAAAATGGTTTAAACAATGACTGAATGCATAGTAGTGCCTCCCATCAAGTAGATGGAGAACAGCCTTAGATTTTCTGATCTCTCACTGAAACATGCTGTGTGTCAAATATAATTACACATTAAAATGTGAATCCTGGTAATTTTTAACCTAGGTACTTTGGACTTGCCCTGCCAGAGAATTTTCATCATAACACTGAGACTGCATTATAAGAAAAACACCCTGTGCTGAGGTTGCTGTCCAGGCTAACACAGCACTGTTTACAACCAAACATGCAGTGGCACAACCTGTGGACTTTATAACTACTTCTACACCAAGAAGAAGCACCAACAAAGCAGAAATATCCCATTATTTCATCTTCCTGGACTAAGAACTATGTTTCTGTACAGAAGAGTAAATACAACTAAAACTAAACCAGACAGGATGCTTTATAAGTGTTTTTAAGTGTTTTAAAAACACATTACACTGGAAAAGAATGAGAAAAAAAGAGACAATCTTAAATACAGAAGCATCATATAAGCTGCTGTCATCAGGCTCTGTAAATGAATGCCTCTATTTAGTCAGCCTGCAATTACTTTAAAAGAAACCTGTAGTTATTATGAGTTTATTCAACTCTTAGTATCTGAAAAACTGAGTGACTAAGAAAACTCAGTTCAAAAATATAGTGAATTTTGGAAGAAAGTTCTGTTGGCAGGTGCCCGGCTGAGAAATGATCCCTGAATCTATTCTTCATGGAAAATTGTATTTCCTTGGTCACAAATTCTACAAGGTGGTGCTTTAAGGCTCTTGTTTTAACCCACACATGTATTTAACAGTATCATTGTACAGCTCACTGTACATCATAACACTGTATATACCATTTGAACATTGGTAGAATGGCTTTACACAGCAAAGCTACATAAAATATGATATATTTACTAATGATAATTAATAAAACTAATATATTTACCTATATATTTAATTATTATATTATGATATTTAATAATAAATATATTAACATATATTTACTTGTAAAGGAATTTGGAATTATACCATTTGTGATCTGTTATTGGGTTTGGTTTTGTTGTTTGGTTGTTTTTAACTTTTTCTCTGTTGTTTTTGTTTGGGTTTTTGTTTTGTTGTGGTTTTTTAATGCCCACTAGGAGTGGGCATGCAACTGCAGGAGTGCTTGCTCTAAATATTGTTTTTTTTTAAAATAAAATACATCGAAATATAATAAAATAAAACCTGTTTAAAATAAAGAACTAGGCAATGCTTCAAAAATATTATTCTCTTAAGAACAAATAGTTAAGAAACCTTGATGTGACAGAAAGACAGGAAAACAGAGTCAGAATTCCCTCTGGAATAACGTGAACATTACAGAGTTAATCACATTACTGCTCCCAAAGAGGTTTCAACAGTTCCTGGGGGAAAAAAAAATGTTTTCTAAGCTTTTTTTAAGTGCTTTTGAAACAAAATTTTCCTTGTTACAGACACAGTCAAATGGCAGATAGAAATGAGATAATAAGAAAAACCAAGCAAACAAAAGGCAGATATGGTCCAGGTTCTTCTCCTTAAGCAACCAAATTGCAAACAAATACTGAATTGAATCTATAAAGTTCATGAGATTTTATTTTCTCAGTTCTCAAAGAGCCTGGTACTTAAAAAGGTGCCATAAGTGATGGGGAGTTAACTGATTAGGTTGCCATAGAAAAAAACTACCACTACCACCACCAACCCTCCCAAAGCATTCAACAGCATCTGGGAAGTGTGAAATTCTTCACTTTTAAATACAGTGAACTAACACCATTAGATAAAACTTCCACAGTGGTAAATTAATCAGAGAATAATAACAAGTTAAAAAAAAAAAAAAAAAGAAAACCTAATTTCTTCAAAGCTTTCTTTCTTCCTCTCTCATTTAATTTATTAAAGGTTTAGTCACATAGATGAAAAATGGTGTAACAACTTAAACTCTCCTAAAAAATGGTCAAAGTTATGCTCAGAGGATTTAGCAGGTCCCAGGAGATACTGAAACAAACATCCATGTCCTGTAAGATTAATACAACAATAACAACAAAGTCACTGCAACCACAAGAAATGTTTATACTGTAATTAAGTTGTAAAATTTTATTTATTTCTCCATAAAGCTGCTGACTTCACTTCTAAACAAATGATTTGTTTTCTGGAGGAGTCACTGATCTTATGACAATGTTATGTGTAAAACTTGAATGTCTTAAAACACACTCTATTTTTCAATGACCAGACGTGTTTTTCACAGGCTTATTTTTTTAAACTTTCTACCTATACAGAATTTTTTGTCTAAAGCATTTTCATTTGATAGAGATTACACTTGGAAAGACTGGATGAAGAGAGACAGTTAAGACAGTTCTGCTGTGCCACTCGTTCAGAAAAACAGAAACCACAGTTCAAGTTTTATCTAAATTCCCATTTACTAACAAAACATTTTCATCAACATGGTTTTCTAAAATGAAAACATTCTAAAAAAATTCAAAATACTTAATTAAAAAATCTACAACTCTTATTAAAGTGACATCTGTACTTTGAACTAAGCATACATTATTAATTTATACACATGCTTCATGTGCAAAGAAAAAATGCTTTACACTGGGCATCAAGGAGATGATGTCCAGGAGATTAGATTTACATCAGAGAAATTAAATAGATTCTTTTTATATTATTTTGAATAAATTATTCTGAAAGTTGAAATGAATTCAATATGAAACACTGTGAATAAGGTAAAGTTGATATTTAATTTGAGCCATTACAGACTGTAAAACCAATGTATTCCTGATTACAGCAGAGTGGTAACGACCCTTCATTTTTTACTAGTGTTTATAAATTCCATCCTCTAATTTTGAGCTTTCCTTCTATAATGAAAGTTCAAGTGTGTTTTCTCAATCCTCCCTTCAAAGGCCATCACTGCTGCACCTTCAGTGAGGTCACAAGGCAGCACTGCCATTTTCTTCTCTGCAGTGTCTGAATCTAGCAAAAACCTGTACCTGGTAGGTCATCCATTTCTCCATGCTACATTCCTCTGGACAAGAGATAAAGCTGTTTTCAGCCATCCTGGCTGCACCTCTAAAGGGCTTTTGTAGAAGTTGTAGTTCTACTTAAGCAGGTCATCAAGCATCTGCTGATTTTCTTTTTGAAGATCCCCTGCTTATCAGTGTTGCTTCATTTATCAAAGTTGCCATATTCTTGGAAGCAGACTGGACTATTAACACAAACATTACATTTCTTTGGGAGGTCCAGGACTCCATCTGATGGAATTCTCTCTTCTCCTCCTCCTCCTCCTCAAAGTTTTTAAGATTATCTCGGACTTCTTCTGTAAAATAGTTTCACTCTGGCATTTAATTCAAGAAGGATGAAATAGTGTAAAACCCAGATGGAGTCAAATTAATGCTATATTTATCCAATCTCCTTGCACTTAATTAAAAAAAAAATTAATAAATTCTCAGTCATCCTGAGACCTTAGGCATGCCTACACTTTTCAAGGGCAGACTGCCTATCTTTAAATGTTTACAGTAGGAAGTAAAATAATTCAAGTTGGTTTTCCCCTGCTCTGCTGGAGAAGGTTCAGTGGCCACCACTAAAATGTAATGAGTCAAAAGCACAAACCAATGACTTGATTTCTAGCTAGCCACAGAATGTCAGGGGTTGGAAGGGAGCTAGAAGATCATCTAGTCCAACCCCCCTGCCAGAGCAGGGGCACCTAGACCAAGTCACCCAGGAACAGATCCAGGTGGGTTTGGAATGTCTCCAGGGAAGGAGACTCCACAACCTCCCTGGGGAGTCCCAACCATCCTTCCCAAAAAGCAGATTCATTCTGGATCTGTAGCACTCAAGTTGTTAATGAGTAGAAACCAGTTAAAGGTTGTTCTTGCTGTTCTTAGGAAACACCTTGTTCATGCTGAAAACTAAAGAGAAATACACATTTCTTATGTCTCCACTGCATCTAGGGCATGGGCTCAGTCCAGCCCAACCTCTCCTTGCCATCACCTGCCTTCAGGCAGATGACCTCTGGGGAACATCTGCAGTGAAAACCAAGGTCTCTGGGTACCCATACTGCAATCAGATTGCATAAACTCCATGGCCAGCATGAATGTCATAATGTCTCAATATTTTTATTGCTCATGTAAAACATGAGTAAAAAGTCAGCCCAAAGAAAAGTCAGTTGGTAAACTCAGTGTTATTTAGATTTTTTTTTTTAAATGGGGAAATCTTTGGAGGATATATATGACGTTAAAACTTATTCCATTATAAAATATTTAGTTCACAGATTCCCTGCTTCTAACTGCAGGAAAAATGCCTTAGAAAATATTTAAATGTCTTCCTGAATTTAGTCAGACACTGTCTCAAAAGAATGGAGCTGTTATGGGTCAGACCAAGGGTCCACCTCATCCAACATCCCTTATCCTTCCTTAGAGTCTGTGGCTGCAAGGTTAGAGCATTTGAATGAGTCAGAAATTGTATTTAAAATCCAACAGCAGTGTGTCTGCATCAGATCAAGTGCTGGCCATAAGCAAATGCTTAGGAAGGAATACAAATATTCTCTAAGCATTCATCTATTTTGAGCTCAGAGACATCCTGAGCTGGATGTGGTTTCTATGTATGTAACAACCCTTGGTTATATCACTTTCTGGTGCTTACCCAACATCTCCTTGAGTCCATGCAAACTCCTAGTGACTTTAATGACTTCTGGCATGGAATTTCACACATCTATTGCCTATTGTGAAGAACAGCACAACGGATAATAGACCCTGGGACATGACAGGTTCATGTCAGATTATATTCTAGCCTTGTGACTGAGGCAAATTTAAATACAGTTGATTATTACTCTCTCCAGGATAGATGTTTTAACACACTTAGATTTATCAGTCTCACAGTACGGGTGAAAAAACCTCCGTTAAGTACAGTTTCCATACCACTTCACAAACTATACTAAATAATAAGATGATATCACCACAATCCTTTTCATTAATGACCTATCCAGGGACATAAAACTTTGCTTCTATGAGAAAATGCTATTTCTTTATTCCCCTAACCAGTCCTTTAAAAATTCTCTTTTGCAGGCCACCTCTTAAGTTCTTTATTATCAGTTTTAATAAACATTACTTAATAGCTCTGCACCCTGCCAAAATCCATTCTCTTAAGCTGTAAATTGACAGCTGGAAAAAATGCTTTAAGCTGAATAAAAGCATTGTGCTTGCTACATATTTTGTTTTCTGCAAAACTGCAGCTGCAGATTTCAAATTAAACTATACATGGTTCGACTCAAAACTGATCTATTTTCTCACACTTCATTGATCTCGTTGATCCAGCTAGAGCAGATTTATGATGGCCAAACTGTTTTTAAGGTAAAATCTGAAGCTCTTCAGACCTGAGTCTAATCATTACACATGCCCCTCTTCCCTAGCTCCTGGAAACAATCAGAAGTGTTGTTATCAAAAGTGGGTCAAAAGCAGTATGGCTGAAAAAATGGGTTCTCTATTTAATTATTAATGATTTCACATTTTGAAAGAAGGGTTAGATTTGTTCAAACACTAATTGGGAGAGATGGTAATTACAGAATATATTTTGGATCTCTCTAAACTGCAGAGATCCTCAAACTGCTTCTTCCCCCTGATTCCAGAGTGACTGAGAGACCAGGTTCCTCACTTAAGTATTTAAAGGTATGGAAATGTAGATGAGTAAAGTAACATAAATCTCCCACACAGTATCACTTTGTGGCAAACACCTTCAGGGCTTCTGACTACACTGGATTATCAGGACACAGCAGGGTAATGGTATCTAAAGGAGCAGTTCTAATGGGGCACTGAGCCTGCGACAGCATGAATTTAATGCAATTTAACAAGAGCAAGTGTAAGGTGCTGCATCTGGGGAAGAACAACCCCATAGATCAGTACAGGCTGGGGCTGAGCTGTTGGAGAGCAGCTCTGGAGAGAGCCCTGGGGGTCCTGGTGGACAGGGGGATGACCATGAGCCAACAATGCACCCTCACAGCCAAGCAGGCCAAGGGATCCTGGGATGAATTAGGAGGAGTGTGGGCAGCAGGGCAAGGGAGGTTCTCCTCCCCCTCTACTCTGCACTGGTGAGACCCCACCTGGAATGCTGTGTCCAGTGCTGGGCACCCCAGTTCAAGAAGGACAGAGATTTCCTGGAGAGAGTCCAGCCCAGGGCAGCAGGATGGTGAAGGGAGTGGAGCATCTCCCTGCTGAGGAGAGGCTGAGAGAGCTGGGGCTCTTTAGTCTTGAGAAATTATTTGTCTAGATGAAGCTACTGTAAATATGATGTGGTTGCTGAGATTGCCTTAATAGGTAGTGCCAAGTTTTTCCCATCAACTAACTAAACTGCTGATAGCCTCTGGTCAGAGGACTGAAAGCAGATTTCTGACATGGAACAACAGTGGGAAGCAAACTGCTCAGCCTATGAGAAACTCAAAATCAGCTTTGTACTGCAAAATTGACACCTTGCTTGATGACAAGATGACAAAGAACCTTCCTCATGACAAAGATGGCCTGTGCCCGTGTCAGCATCAAGCAGAAAAAGGCAGTAAATTTGGGTTATCTTTGAGGACTACACTGGCAGTTTAGGAGCCATCAAATAAATGCCCTAAGCCCTGTTCTAATATTTTCATATTAGACACACAGCAGGACTGACACAGGACTTGCCTAGAGCTGCTTGAAGCAGCAGCTCACTGACCCCACAAGATCTCTTTTAAGATTTATATGCATCCACATCAGAAGTTTGTGCATGGCAAGCTCTCTGGTGGGCTGGAAGTCAGTGGGAGCTGAGAAGATGTACCTAAAAAATGGATCACACCACCAAATATTGAGTGCTGGGCTCTGTTGTGTATCTCCACAGAAGTCTTAAGAGAGAAACCACAAAAGCTACATCAAATTGTCCTCATTGCTGCAGCTGTGTGACAAGAGAGAAGCAGCTTGCATTGAGTAACTCAAAATTTTTCAAAGCAGGGTATCAAAATGGGAAAAGGTTCCCAGGAGAAGCTAACAATTTACACCAAGTCTGACAGGTTGCTTTCTCAAACATCAATCCGGTGACACACTACATTTATTTTAGATCTAAAGATGCAGATAGCCAAGTTCAAAACTATGAAGGAATTTTCTCCACAGAACTCAAGTCTATGGAGTTAGCCCTTAGATTACTCAAATGCTGTCTTGCTGCTTCTGCAACAGCTAGCTAGGCATTAAGAAGGAAAAAAAACCAACCCAAACAAAACTCTGAGTATCATATTCTTCAATATGCTTGACTCTCCCCCATTTTTTTAATTGGAAGAAGCAAGTTTGACAAAACAGCAAACACTCTAAAACACCTTTCCAAACCTGTGGTATGTTGTCTAAGTGTATAGTTATCCTGACATGGCACTACAGGGACACTAGAGAGTCAGTGTGCACTTTGAGGTGCACAACTTTGAAATATAGAAAAGCACAGGCAGAATAAACATGTTATTCCCAACACACAGCATGAAGACTGTGGGTGCTCCCCAATGTACTTAAAAAACAGCCTCAGCAGACAGAAGAATGTAATTCATAGATACAAACTGTGTGCCCCTCCCCCCTTCCAGTTACAAGCTTTAATAAATCTGAAAACTATGGTCGTCTTAAGTCATGAACCTTCAAGAGGGGAGGGAAGAGAAAACAGCATCATGTGCCTGCCTTTAATTTATAAAACTCAGTCACAGATTAATAACTGTTTGTCATTCCCTTTAATTCTCTTCAGAAAGTCTACAGAATTTATTCTGTATACCAACAGAATTGCTGAAATAATTTCCTGCAGACCACTTTTTCTATGCAGTTCTAAGTTGTCCATTTCTATTTTCCCATTTTTAAGGTTACTTCTTATTTTTAATCCTTTACAGAGAAAAGGATAGATGTGCCTGCTTTACTAGATCATTTTCCCTAATCTTTACACATAAAATATTTATCTTTGTTACTGCTTCTGCATTCTTTCCCAGACAATACCTTCCTTGTGTGGCACAGTGACCAAACCATACACAGTATTCCAGATGGAGCCTAACACTACTGTAACCATAATGCCTCTTATTTTGTGTTTTAACTCTCTGATACAACCTAGTCACTTTCTTGCAGCTGTGCACAAGCCTCATGGTTTCAATGATTTTTCCACAATAACCTTCAAATCCTTCTCCTAGTCAGTGTGCTGAATGATTGTTCCATTGCAGCACACACTGTGTTCCTTTAGTTTCTTGCTCCCAGACTAATTATTTTACATTTTTCCACAGTGAACTGCATTTGCCAGCTGTTGGCCCAGTCACCTAAACAGTTCTAAATCCTTTTATATCTGATTGTATTGTTCCTAATTCACTGCTCTGATTTTTACTACCAAAAAAAAAGGTGGTGGGGAGGATAAATCTCTGCACACAAATATATGTTACTTATATGGGGGCCATATGTATGTGATCAGTATAATTTGTCATATGGTTTTGCAATCTATCAGGCAGCTTTGCCCACTTCACTTGCATTTTTCCAATAATCCATCTCTGCTGGGACTACTTTGAACACTCCACACTTCTGAGCAGCTTCATACAGCTGCCATGAAAAAAAAAAAAAACAAAACTGCCACAAAAACTCCTGGTTTATTTTCTCAAATGTAATCCTGCCACTTCAAATCACACTTACCTGAAGTTCAATATTCAGTCTTGAATAGTCAGTGATATTCTGTCTGGGATCTGTGACAGATTCATGCTGCTTCTTGTGAACCCTTGAGCTGTTTCCAGATTCTAGTTGCAAGAAAACTATCAGAATTTAAATTAACAACTCTGTCTGTTGTAAGACAATTTTTAGTAATATTTAAAAGATCTTAATTTTCCTTCCTAATTATACTACTGATGTAATATTAAAGGAGTCTCTGCTCATCTCACACTAACAGCAAATCAGGTCACTGACCAGCTCAGTGTGTGGATGTGGGGAGGACAGATAAATCATGCAAATTGCCAGCACTCACACAGCCTGGTCTTCCCATACATTTGCTTCTCATCTCAAGAACATCCTCAATTTCTCAAGAAGTTTTTAGAGTCTGAAAGATTGATACAGACTTTGAATTTCATTAGGGCAACCAGTATTTCCATTCCAAAGCTTGTGGAGTTAACAACTCGGTTTAAATGATGTTCTACCACCTCCTACCTTAATGGGGAAGTCTAGTACTGCAAACCTCCAGCATGACTATATAATCACAATTTTCTTCCAGTGTCAGAGAGCAAAATTGAAACACCTTCTACCCTTCAGGCTATCGAGTCAGGAAACATTTTATCAGTTACTCTCTGTGTGGTCAGATCAGAGAAAGCTTGACCAGTGCATGCTGGTTTCCTTGATTTCTTCCATCCAATTCCCATTCTCTGCCATTGATTTATCTTTCATAGAACAGTAGCACTGCTGTAGTTTTACATTTAAGACTATCAAAACCATGTTTTAAAGAACTATAAGTGACATGTCTGCGATGCCATTCCTGTGGCATAACAAGAAAATGATTGAAATACTAGTTAAATCTAAAATCTGATATGAACTTGGACTGATTTGCTGACAAAACCAGTGTGGGATATAAATTATCTTTAAAGACTGCATGCAGTAGAGCATCAGTATTTGGCAACACACTGGTTCTACCTACACTAGAGAAATGCTGCAGCATAGTAATTTTTACCTCCCAAGTTAAATGCACTTGGCATTTTATTTATAGAAATTTTAAATAGCAATCTGTGCTTTAAAAGACTGAAAAAAACCCTGACTTGAAGGTTTTTACTTTATTAATTCTGGCTTCGGCAAGAAATCGATTAAGGCTACAGAATCTGAGCCATCTGAATACAATTCTTGTCAAGTGTCTGGTATTTGATGAAGCAGTTTTCTCCTGCATTTTTAAAGAATTTCAAGTAGGTTTTGGTTAGACTTTTTTTTTTTTTTAAAAAAAAAAAAACAAAGCCAGCACTTCAATGTTTTATTAGAAACCACTAAGCATCAGTTATCTCCAAACAAAAGTTCAACTACCCTTTATAACAGACAAAACCCAGGAATAGGGAAGTTCACTGGTTAACATCTTCTTTTCACTCCCTCTCAGCTTACAAACTGCAAAGACCATTTCCTCTGGCAGGGGCACTGAAGTGTTACATTAGTGCCACCTTTTTCATTCCTTATGGCATTAAATAAAAGTGCAAAAATTCCCAGAAAGGAGCAAAAAGCCTTACTGAGAGAAAGAAGCCTCACTGGAGAAATACAAATTAATTTCTCAGAAAATTAAGTATAAGGAAAGGATAGAGAGCCAAGAATTTCTGGCCACAGCTGTAAACAAGGAGAAATAAGTCAGTCTGAGGTTAAACTTCTTTTTGGATGTCAATAGGTAACAAGGTACATCTGGGATGACAGACAAGTAATTAGCTCAAAGCACCCAGAATAATGTTCACAGATCACTGTCTACATGTTCATGACAAATTCCCAGATCCAGTCTGAAAAGTGAGATCTATTACCTTAGACTCCTGGTTTCAGCAGAGAAAGTTGGATGTCTCTCTCCTCATGTCTTGGACACATAAAATTTGATTTATCCTCTGCTAAGTCTTTGTCTGATTTAAGCAATGAGACAGAGCATGGAAGCTGGCAATAAAATTTACATAGCCTACAGGTCACACAAATAACTCCAACTGCCTGGAAAAGGCAGGTAATCTTTGTCAAGAAAAGTAAAAATCACTTTCTTGCCATAACTCAGGGAAAAGACTAGGCAACAGTTGATAGTCACATCACAGCAATTACAGTAGTTGCATCTCTGTGGCCAGGGAAGGAAAATGGGCTTGCCTATTCCAGCCTGTTCCTACATTAAAAAATAGAATTGTTTTTTTTATGGAAATGTAAATTGAGGGTGCATCCTAGAAGCAAGTACTACTTAATTATAGATAAACTTGGTCAAAAACAAAAGGAATGGTATCTGGAATTAAAGATGTCCTCTACTTTTCTAATCCCAAAGTTATAAAAACCACCAGAAAATCCTTCATTAACTCCTACACTCATCATCCAGAGAAAAACACAGAGTTTTGATTTTTCTGAAAGGTTGGGGTTTTTTAACTATTTTTTTTTTTTTTTAATTATATACATGCCACATTTTCTAAAAGTCTAAAATAAATATATGAAAAAATATATGTGGACCATTACAATTATTTTGCTTACAGTGAAAGATTTAGGTGATTTTCTCTTTTATTAGGTGATTTGCTCTTTTACGATTCAGATGCTTGCTCATAAATTTACCCTGTGTCTCTGACTAAAAAGCTGCTTTGATTTTCATTATTTTCTACTCTTCATCTGCAACTCAGCATAAATATAACTCTTTAAAAGTATACTCAACTTCATCAAGGCATACTTAATACCTTTGTGCTTGTAATGGAGAATGTGTTAGGATAATTATTACTGAGAATACTGTATTTTGTTTGCTTTTTAGCTCATCTTTGATAATGACAATCTATTTTCAAACTAGAAGTCTGCCAGACTGCACAGTGCAGGAAGCATGCCCTCCTCCAAAGACCCAAGGGACAAAGCTAAGACTGACATGCTTATTGTATTTAAATTCCTTTCTGTAGCCAATTCATGTTTTATAATGGCTGAAAATTGGAGAGGAATTCCTTCTTTGTTTAGTATAACATGTTGCAAGCACATCTGTGTCTTCAAAAAACAAACAAACCCAAAGAAACAAAGGAACACAGTTATGTAAGATCAGAGGGGAAAAAAATAAGTTCCTGGGTGACTTGGTCTAGGTGCCCCTGCTCTGGCAGGGGGGTTGGACTAGATGATCTTCTAGCTCCCTTCCAACCCTTAACATTCTGTGATTTCACCTTCTGAAGCATTTCTAGACAGAGGAGAAGAATAAAAATTTAACAGTGGAGAGAAATAGAAAAATTAGGAACACACAGGATTGAAAAGGACCTCTAAGATAATGATGCCTAGATCTTTGCTTATCTTTTTTCATGAACTGCTAGGTGCACCTGAAGAAAAAATTCAACAATACAGGGTGAGTTTACATGTGTTCAAAGCACAATTATCTGTATGATTAAGCCTAGGGCTCCTGGGGACTTCATAAAAAAAAATAAATATTCTTTATACATCTTGCACTCTTCTCTAGTCCCTTTGATCATCAACCACATAGTTTTCACCCACACTTTCTTTTTCAGCCTTCAGCACTTCATTTAAATGACTAAAAGAGGACAACCATTCCTGCAGATTTATGCTTTCTGAAAGATACACAAAGCATTGCTTAGGTTTATATTTGTAGATTTTCTTCCCAGTCATAGGAGATAGGAACAAATGCTACAGAATTTCTGCATTATCTATAGAAAATGGTGTCATACCACATCTTTTCCAACAAATTGCTACCTAAAATGTAATATATATATATATGTATGTATGTATGTATGTATGTATATAACACATTAACTAGCCATGACACTACAGCTTTCAAACTTTTTTTCAACGAACTTCATCTGGATGAATAAACACTAATTTATGAACTCTAATGGTATCAATACTTCCAAATAAATCTCAGTTAACCCTCACAATATAAAATGTAAGAAGCAACTAGATTAACAGAAACATGTTGAAGAGGAAAAAAAAGCTCAGCTACCATCAAGGGACATTTTCAGAAAGCAAATGTGCCACAAGAAGTCTCTGCAGTCACATACAACTCATGGCAGTTCTAGGGGGTGAGAGGTTTAAAAGAAAATGGTGAGCTGAATATTCAGAATTTGCTGGCATCAAGGTAGAATTTCAAATGCTGAATTAACTCCATCAACAAAGAACTGAAGGGCTCAACCTGACAGATGTAGAGCACAAGTGGTAGCTATTTGAAGTGCATAGCTGAAGCTTTTCTCACACTGGCAACTACCACCCATCACCACATCCATGTTAAGTACAGGTGAGCCTGTAAATTGGAATACAAAGGATGCTGATGAGCTGGAGTAGGAAACCCCTCCTGCAGTTGCCCACACAGAGCAGCAGTTTCTATTATAGGACACTGGCAGGTCAATACTACATTTCTCATACCTTGCAACTAAGGAAATTTCACTCTGTGCCAGCAAGGACAACAGCACACCACTTGTTAGATATACATATAACCCAGAGCATGATTGATGAGAATGTCAAATTCAACACTGCTGAGTTTTGCATGCAGTACAAGCTGAGGGGGGACACAGAATGTGTCAGAACAGCTATTTCAGCTTTTCTACACTGGAGAGAGTCTGCTACATCATTAGTCATGTGTTATGTTCCTCTAAGAACAGCTTCTTGAAGAAGTTGTGTAAGCAAAGCAGAAAACCCTGAATTTTATTTTACCAGAGTTCAGTTTTCAATTACAAAACTGGCAGTGCAGCTACAAGGCAAAAAGTCTGAAGTAAGAAAGCACAACCTGGAAATAAATTTGAAGCTAATCTCTTCTCTGAGCATCTGTTAGCTAGAAGAGCTGAGATCCTGCCTCAAAAGGTGGTCTGCTCTGTAAAGAAAAAGAAGATCAAAGTCCCTTTTGTCCCAGTTACACCTGATGGCTATCACGATGCTATACTGTGTGTGAGCAAAACTTCAAAGCAGTCTTAAGGGTCCTTAGTCTTTTTTTTTCTACTGAATTTAACAAAACTCATTCTGCCCCCAGTTTTGATTACCTCTGGATTTCTCTGAGAATACAAATGAAACAGTTTCATGTTACACATTATCTGCACAATCCTTCACAATGCCCAGCCCCTGCACTAGGCTGATTTTTTTTCATCTAGACATCTTCCTGCTTTGGAAATGAAGGGATCTATCCTGTTATCTGACTTCTCCAAGCAGTGTTTCTAAAGCTTTATCTCAACCTTCCTATTACAGAACACATTATCTGTGTAATATTTTGAAATCTCTGAGTGGAACACATGTTGCTGGGTTTTTAAACAGCACAGATAGCTGAAGTGCCTCAATTTCCCTTTTTAGTTGCAAACATTCAAACAGAAACTTAGTAGTTATTTCCTGGACTGGCAAAGTACACAAGTTGAAGTACAAAGAAAGGAATCTCAAATTGCTACTTCATTTTTTTTTCCAAGAAAATCTCAAATTCCAATATAATAATGTTATAAAAAGGTACTATGTTCAGCTTAAAACAAGTGTTTAATTTATGAGGACTTGGTCTAGATGACCCTGCTCTGTCAGGGGGGTTGGACTAGATGATCTTCTAGGTCCCTTCCAACCCCTAATATTCTGTGATTCTGTGAGTAGAAAAGTCATAAGAGAAAAAAAATTGTGGGATGAGAAAAAAACCAGGTCATGTTAAAAAATAATATAGCTTAATCAGCACTGGAAAAGCATATTACATGGACATTCCAAATAAAACTAGATGCACTGATGACATCAGACTGAAATACTGCTTGCTATAACAATTCACATATCTTTCATTTCTCACAAAATAATTTAGAAAAATCTTATTTTAATATACAATTCTGTTGCTAAAATGATTCAAGGGTTTTTTTGTGGTTTCCTTGTGCAATATTGCTCTGTTCTACTCTGAGATAAAAGTTGAACCCAGCTGAGGTCAGTTCACTGTTGTTTACCCTGAATGAGCTGAAATTTCTGGTAATTCCAAGTGTGAAGTAATTTCTCTTAACTATGGAAAAGTTGCTGCACCTTTTTTGGCCTACTAGAGAAACAAAAAAACCCACTGTTTTGGGATATTAAAGGGAGTCAGTTTTACTCAAGGTAAAATAAAATAAATTTTTATATATATCATATTAAACATGGAATATATTTTTATATCTCTTCTATATTAAATATTATATTGAAAAAATAAAATAAAACAACTTTTTTTTCTGGATTAAGTTTGTTTCTATTGTTAACAAAAAACCCAGAGTGTTTAATCAGCTTCTAAAGGGCCAATCACCAACTGTGAATTACTCTTCAAATGACTGTGTAGTTTGGCTAATTAAAATCTAATTTAAAAAGCCTACTAGATGCAGGTCTGGCTCTGATCCTTCTGTCCTGCCAGAGGAAACTGATCCCAGTCTACCAGCAGTTCACAGAAGACACAGGCAAATCCTGTGTATCAGAAACACTGAATCATAGTTTTCATATTTTATTAATTCAGTTTCCCCCAAGAAATTATTTGCCCAGTCAGATTTCACATCTATAACTGCAGATTCTCATGCCATTTGCAATTTTATCCTAAATTTCTGAAGGGCAATATAAAAAGCTATACTTGTAACATGCCAAGACAGCATGTTTTGTTTATAGAACAAGGGGTGGGAACCTCCCAGGGACTGGGAGATCCAGGCTTTACTCCTTTTAGTAAGAGATACTGTAGAATTAAAATAAGTCCCTCCAGTTACACACTTAAGGCTTTCCAAATCCTAGGCCAGATTTAGCAGGAGATGGAGGCCAACTGCCTGAGGTTGGATCTACTCAAGAGAGTCCAATGGAGGGCTACAAGGATGATTAAGGGACTGGAAAACATGTTTTATGAGGAAAGGCTGAAAGACCTGGGGCTCTTTAGTCTGGAGAAGAGAAGCCTGAGAAGGGATTTAATCAATGTTTATAAATATATAAGAGCTGAGTGTCAGGAGGAGGGGGGCAGCCTCTTCTCACTTGTGCCCTATGACAGGACAAGGAGAAATGGATGGAAGCTGGAGCATACCAGTTCCACCTGAACATGAGGAGGATTTCTTTACTGGGAGGGTCACAGAGCACTGGAATGGGGTCCCCAGAGAAGTTGTGGAGTCTCCTTCTCTGGAGATTTTCAAGCCCCACCTGGATGTGTTCCTGTGTGACCTGTGCTAGATTAGATTATACTATGTGGTCCTGCTCCAGCAGGGGGATTAAAAAAGATCTTCATGGTCCCTTCTAACTCCTGTGATCCTGTGACACACACCAGTGCTCCTGCCTCTGAAGAACAGAGGAATCTAAGCCAGGTATGAGTGAAGAATAATAGCTATTTTTCAAACTATGAAATGAAAATTGACAACCAGATAAAGACCCAGCTTGACAACTTAATAAATAATCAGTCTCATGTCCCTGCCAGAAACTACTGTTTCCTTGTATGTATTAAAAACCAGTAACACTTCAAATAAAAAACTCCAACAAATTGACCTCCTTTCCTTGCAAACAATTGTCACACTACTTCTAAGAATATATAATTTTTTATATATATATAAGTTTATATATTATT